>SJYV01037320.1:0-10780 GCA_006410875.1 Neotragus pygmaeus | reverse complement strand
TGGTAGCCTTCTCCAGAGGTCCGGGCTGTGTTCCATGGTCCCCCTGTGCTGAGGTCCGTGCTGTGAGCCGTGGTCGCCCTGAGCCGATGTCCAGCCTGTGTTCTGCAGATGCCGTGCGCCGAGGTCCATCCTGTGTGCTGCTGTCGCCCTGTGCTGAGTTCCATCCTGTGTCCAACCTTCACCCTGCACCGAGGTCGGTGCTGTGTTCCGTGGTTGGCTAGCGACGAGTTTTGGGCTGTGTTACGCAATCACACTTCACTCAGTTTCAGGCTGTGTGCTTCGATCGCCCTTTGCCGAGGTACGGGCTGTGTGCAGTGGTCACCCTGCACCGAGATCCTGGCTGTGTTTTGCAGTCGACTAGCAACGAGTTCCAGGCTCTATGCCGCTGTCGCCCTGCACAGATTTCTGGGCCATGTGCTGTGGTCACCCTTCACTGAGGTTCGGGCTGTGTGCCACGGTCGCCCTGCGCCAAGGTCCGGGCTGTGTGCATGTTCCCCTGCGCCAAGGTCCACTCTGTGTGCCACGGTTGCCCTGCGCCGAGTTCCGGCCTTTGTGCCTCGGTAGCCTTGAATCGAGTTCCGGGCTATGTGCCGTGGTAGCCTTGTGCCGAGGTCTGGGCTGTGTGCCGAGGTAGCGTTCTGCAGAGGTCCGGGCTGTGTGCCGCGGTTGCCCTGTTCCACGGGCCAGGCTGTGTGCTGCAGTCGCCATCTCCCCAGGTCCNCGGGCTATGTGCCGTGGTAGCCTTGTGCCGAGGTCTGGGCTGTGTGCCGAGGTAGCGTTCTGCAGAGGTCCGGGCTGTGTGCCGCGGTTGCCCTGTTCCACGGGCCAGGCTGTGTGCTGCAGTCGCCATCTCCCCAGGTCCGGGCTGTGTGCCGCGGTCACCCTGTGCCCAGGTCCGGCCTGTGTTCTGCCCTCAGCTTGCGACTGTTCCTGGCTCTGTGCTGCGGTGCTTCTTTGCCAAGGTCCAGGCTGTGTGCTGCGGTAGCCTTCTCCAGAGTACCAGGCTGTGTTCCATGGTCCCCCTGCGCTGAGGTCCGGGCTGTGTTCTGTGGTCACCCTGAGCCGATGTGCGGTCTGTGTTCCGCAGACGCCCTGCGCCGAGGTCCGGCCGGTGTGCCAAGGTCACCCTGTGCCGAGGTCCAGCCTATGTGTCGCTGTCGCTGTGCCCTGAGGTCCGGAATGATTGTCACGGTCACATTGCTCCGAGGTCCGGACTGTGTTCCGCGGTCGGCTAACAACGAGTTCCAGGCTGTGTGACGTGGTCTCCCATCACAGATTTTCAGGCTGTGTGCCACGGTTGCCCTTCACTGAGTTTCAGGCTGTGTGCCGCGGTCGCCCTTCACTGAGCTTCAGGCTGTGTGCCACAGTCACTCTGTGCTTCGGTCCGGCCTTAGTTCTGCTGTTGCCTTGTGCCGAAATCCAGGCTGTGTTCGGCAGTCAGCTAGAAACGAGTTACTCGCTGTGTGCTGTGGTCGCCCTTAACTGTATTTCAGGCAGTGTGCCATGGTCGCCTTTTGCCAAGGTCCGGGTTGTGTGCCGTGGTTGCCCTGTGCCGACGTCCGGCCTGTTTGCTGTGGTCGCCCTGCGCCGAGGTCCGGGCTGTGTTCCATGGTCAGCTAGTGACACGTTACGCGCTCTGTGCAATGGGCTCTCTGTACAGATTTCTGGGCTGTGTTCTATGGTCGCCCTGCATCAAAGTCCGAGCTTTGTGCTGCAGTCACCCTTCAATGAGTTTCAGGCTGTGTGCCGCGGTCGCCGTGCGCCAAAGTCCGGGCTGTGTGCCGCGGTCACCCTCACTGTGTTTCAGGCAGTGTGCCACGGTCGCCCTTTGCATAGTTCCGGGCTGTTTGCTGTGGTCACGCTCCACCAAGGTCCTGCCTGTTTACTGTGGTCACCCTGGGCCGAGGTCCGGGCTGTGTTCTGTGGTTGGCTAGTGACAAGTTACGGGCTCTGTGCCATGGGAGCCCTGTACAGATTTCTGAGCTGTGTTCTGCAGTCGCCCTGAGCCCAGGTCCGGACTGTGTGCCGCGGTTGTCCTGTGCCGAGTTCCCCGGTTGGCTAGCGACGAGTTCAGAGCTCTGTGCCACAGTCGCCCTGCACAGATTTCCGGGCTGTGTGCCGTGGTCAGCCTCCACTGAGGTTCGGGCTGTGTGCAATGGGCAACCTGCGCCGAGGTCCTGGCTGTGTGCTGCAGTAGCTTTGCGCCGAGGTATGGCTGTGTTACATGGTGGCCTGGCGACGTGATCCAGGCTGTGTGCTACAGTCACCATTCTCTGATATTCGGGCTGTGTGCCGTGGCACCCTGTGCTGAGGTCTGGGCAGTGTGCCGCACTCGCCCTGCGCAGAGGTCCAGCCTCTGTGCCGCGGTCACCCAGTGCGGAGGTCCGGGGTGTGTTCTGCGGTCAGCTAGTGACAAGTTCCAAGCCCTGCATAGATATCCAGGCTGTGTGCCGCTGTCTCCCTTCACTGAGGTTCGTGCTGTGTGCCGCAGTCACCCTGCGCTGAGGTCCGGTCTATTTGCCTCGGTAGCCTTGAACCGAGTTCCGGGCTGTGTGCTGCGGTAGCCTTATGCTGAGGTCCAAGCTGTGTGCCACAGTTGTCCTGCTCTCAAGTCCGGTCTGTGTGCCACGGTCTCCATCTTCCGAGGACCGTGCTGTGTGCCAGGGTCACCCTGCGCCAAGGTCCGTGCTGTGTGCCTTGGTTGCTCTTCACTGTGATTCAGGATTTGTGCTGTGGTCACCCTGTGACGAGTCCAGGCTGTGTTCCGCAGTTGGCTTGCGACGAATTCTGAGCTCTGTGCCTCGTTCCCTCTTTGCCGAGGTACGGGCTGTGTCCCACGGTTGCCCTGTTCTGAGGTCCGGGCTTTGTGCCCAGGTAGCCTTCTTCAGAGGTCTGGGCTGTGTGCCGCACTCACCCTGTGCAGAGGTCCGGCCTCTGTGCCACGGTTGCCCAGTGCGGAGGTCTGGGCTGTGTTCCACGGTTGGCTAGCGACGAATTCCAAGATCTGTGCCACGGTTGCCCTGAACAGACTTTAGGGCTGTGTGCCACGGTCGACCTTCACTGAGTTTTGGGCTGTGTTTCGCAGTCGCCCGGAGCCGAGGTCCATGTTCTGTGCCACGGTCACCCTGAGCTGAGGTCCGGCCTGTGTGCCGTGGTCGGGCTGTGCTGATGTTGGGGCTGTGTTCCGCCATTGGCTGGGATGAGTTCCATCCTGTTTTACATGGTTGTTCTGCGCCGAGGTCCGGGCTGTGTTCCGCGGTCAGCTAGTGACAAGTTCCGAGCTCTGTACCCCGTTCGCCCTGCATAGATATCCAGGCTGTGTGCCGCTGTCTCCCTTCACTGAGGTTCGTGCTGTGTGCCGCAGTCACCCTGCGCCGAGGTCCGGTCTGTTTGCCTCGGTAGCCTGGAACCAAGTTCCGGGCTGTGTGCCGCGGTAGCCTTATGCTGAGGTCCGGGCTGTGTGCCACAGTTGTCCTGCTCTCAAGTCCGATCTGTGTGCCACGGTCTCCATCTTCCGAGGACCGTGCTGTGTGCCAGGGTCACCCTGCACCGAGGTCCGTGCTGTGTGCCTCGGTTGCTCTTCACTGTGATTCGGGATTTGTGCCGTGGTCACCCTGTGACGAGTCCAGGCTGTGTTCCGCAGTTGGCTTGCGACGAATTCTGGGCTCTGTGCCTCGTTCCCTCTGTGCCGAAATCCGGGCTGTGTTCCACAGTTGGCTAGAAACGAGTTACTCGCTGTGTGCCGTGGTCGCCCTTAACTATGTTTCGGGCAGTGTGCCACGGTTGCCCTTTTGCCAAGGTCCGGGTTGTGTGCCGTGGTTGCCCTGTGCCGCGGTCTGGCCTGTTTTCTGTGGTCGCCCTGCGCTGAGGTCCGGGCTGTGTTCCATGGTTGGCTAGTGACGAGTTACGCGCTCTGTGCCACGGGCTCCCTGTACAGATTTCTGGGCTGTGTTCTGTGGTAGCCCTGCGCCGAGGTCTGAGCTGTGTGCCGCGGTCACCCTTCACTGAGTTTCAGGCTGAGTGCCACGGTCGCCGTGCTCCGAAGTGCGGGCTGTGTGCCGCGGTTGCCCTCACTGTGTTTCAGGCAGTGTGCCACGGTCGCCCTTTGCAAAGTTCCGGGCTGTGTGCTGTGGTCGCGCTCCGTCGAGGTTCTGCCTGTTTACTGTGGTTGCCCTGGGCCGAGGTCCGGGCTGTGTTCCGTGGTCGACTAATGACGAGTTACGGGCTCTGTGCCATGGGCTTCCTGTACAGATTTCTGGGCTGTGTTCTGCTATGGCCCTGAGCCCAGGTCCGGGCTGTGTTCCACGGTCAGTTGGTGACGAGTTCTGGGCTGTGTGCTGCAGTTGCCCTTCACTGAGGTTCGGGCTGTGTTCCGCGGTCACCCTGCGCCTAGGTCCAGTCTGTGTGCCGCGGATGCCTTGTGCTGAGGTCTCTGCTGTGTTCCGCGGTTGGCTAGCGACGAGTTCGGAGCTCTGTGCCACAGTCGCCCTGCACCGATTTCTGGGCTATGTGTTATGGTAAGCCTTCACTGAGGTTCGGGCTGTGTGCAATTGGCAACCTGCACCGAGGTCCGGGCTGTGTGCTGCGCTCACCCTGCACAGAGATCCGGCCTCTGTGCTGTGGTCGCCCAGTGCGGAGGTCCGGTCTGTGTTCCACGGTTGGCTAGCGACCAATTCCAAGCTCTGTGCCACAGTTGCCCTGCACAGATTTTAGGGCTGTGTGCCACGGTCGTCCTTCACTGAGGTTCAGGCTGTGTTTCACAGTCACCCTGAGCCAAAGTCCATGTTCTGTGCCGCGGTCATCCTGCACCAAGGTCCGGCCTGTGTGACGCGATCACGCTGTGCCGATGTCGGGGCTGTGTTCCGCCATCGGCTGGAGACAAGTTCCGTCCTGTTTTACATGGTCACTCTGCGCCGAGGTCCAGGATGTGTTCCATGGTCGGCTAGTACGAGTTATGGGCTCTGTGCCGTGGGCTCCCTGTATAGATTTCTGGGCTGTGTTGTGCGGTCGCCCTGCACCGAGGTCTGGGCTGTGTTCTGCGGTTGGCTGGCGATGAGTTCTGGACTGTGTGCTACAGTCAGCCTTCACTGAGGTTTGGGCTGTGTGCCGCGTTCGTCCTGCGTCGAGGTCCAGGCTGTGTGCTGGGGTCCCCGGTGCCGAGGTCCGAGGTGTGTTCCGCCATCGGCTGGAGATGAGGTCCGTCCTATTTGCCAATGTCGCCCTGCGCCGAGGTTCAGGTTGTGTTCTGTGGTCAGCTAGGGACATGTTCCGAGCTCTGTACCCCAGTCACCCTGCACAGATTTCCGGGCTGTGTGCCGTGGTCTCCCTTCAATCAGGATCCGGCAGTGTGCCGTGGTGGCAGTGTGCTGAGGTTCGGGCTGGGTGCCATGTTAGCCTTGCGCTGAGGTCTGGGGTTTGTGCCGTGGTAGCCTTTCGCCAAGGTCTGGGCTGTGTTCTGCAGTTGCCCTGCAACTATGTCGTCTGTGTTCCACGGTCGTCATCGCTCGAGATAGGTGTTGTGTGCCAGGGTCACCCTGCGCCGAGGTCCATGCTGTGTGCCTCGTTTGCTCTTCACTGTGGTTTGGGCTGTGTGCTGCGGTCGCCCTGCATTGAGGTCCAGGATGTGTGCTGCGGTCACCCTTCACTGAGGTTCGGGCTGTGTGCCGCAGTCACTCTTCACTGAGGTTCAGGCTTCTTTCAATGGTTGCCCTGATCAATGTCCTTGATATGTGCCGCGGTCACCCTGTGCCAATGTCGGGGCTGTGTTCCGACATCGGCTGGAGACGAGTTCCGTCCTGTTTTACGTGGTCGTTCTGCGCTGAGGTCCGGGCTGTGTTCCGCCGTCAGCTAGCGACAAGTTCCAAACTCTGTACCCTGATTGCCCTGCGTAGATTTCCTGCCTGTGTGCCGCTGTCTCCCTTCACTGAGCTTTGGGCTGTGTGCCACGGTAGGCCTGTGCTGATATCCGGGCTTGTGCCTCGGTCCCCCGGGGCTGAGATCCAGGCTGTGTTCACCGGCCAGCTGGAGACTAGTTCCGGGCTGTGTGCCGCAGTCGCATTTCACTGAAATTCGGACTGTGTGCCGCGGTTGCCCTGTGCCGAGGTCCGGATTGTGTGCCACGCTAGTCCTGTGATGAGGTCTGTGCTGTGTTCCACGGTTGGCTAGCGATGAGTTCCGAGCTCTGTTCCACGTTCTCCCTGTACAGATTTCCGTGCTGTGTGCCGTGGTCGCCCTGCGCCGAGGTCCAGGCAGTGTGCCGCAGTAGCCTTGTGCCATGGTCCAGGCTGTGTGCAGCAGTTGCCCTGTGCTAATGTCCGGGCTGTGTTCCACGGTTGGCTAGCGAAGAGTTCCGGGCTCTATGCTGCGGTCACTCTGCGCCGAGGTCCGGGCTGTGTGATACAGTCGCAATCAGCCGAGGTCCATGCTGTGTGCCAGTGTCACCCTGCGCCGAGGTCAGGGTGTGTGCCGCCTTAGCCTGGCACTTATGTCCGTGCTGTGTGCCAGTGTCACCCTGCACTGACATCCAGGCTGTGTGCCGCAGTCGCACTGCACCGAGAACCGGGCTGTATGCTGCTGTCATCCTGCAGCGAGGTCCGGGCTGTGTTCCATGGTTGGCTAGTGACGAGTTCCGGTCTGTGTGCCGTGGTCGCACTGCGACAAGGTCCGGGGTGTCTGCCGCTGTCGGCATCTGCCGAAGTCCGTGCCGAGTGACAGGGTCGCCGTTTGTCGAGGTCCGGCCTGTGTCCCGTGGTTGCCCTGCGCTGAAGTCCAGGCAGTGTTCCGCGTTCGGCTAGTGACGAGTTTCGGGCTGTGTGCCACGGTCGGCCTTCACTGAGGTTCAGGCTGTGTGCCGAGGTCGCCCTGCGCGAAGGTCTGGCTGTGTGCTGCACTCGGCTTGCAACGTGTTACGGGCTCAGTGCCGTGGTCCTCTGTGCCAAGATCCAGGCTGTGTGACATGGTCGCCCTGTTCCGAGATCCAGGCTGTGTGCCACGGTAGCCTTCTGCAGAGGTCCGAACTGTTTGCCGCGGTTGCCCTGCATCGAGATCAGGGATGTGTGCTGCGGTCGCCCTTCACTCAGGTTCTTGCTGTGTGCCACGGTCACCCTTACCTGAGTTTCAGCCTGTGTGCAGCGGTCATCCTGCTCGATGTCCTTGATGTGTGCCGTGGTCGCCCTGTGCCTCCTTCCGGGCTGTGTTCCGCAGTCACCCTGTGTCGAAATCCGGGATGTGTTCCGCAGTCTGCTAGAAACGAGTTACCTGCTGTGTGCCGCGGTGGCCCTTCACTGTATTTCTGGCAGTGTGTCACGGTCGCCCTTCACCAATGTCTGGGCTGTGTGCCATGATTGACCTGCGATGAGGACCGACTTGTTTGCCATGGTCGCTCTGCGCCGAGGTCTGGGATGTGTTCCATGGTCGGCTAGTGACGAGTTATGGGCTCTGTGCCGTGGGCTCCCTGTATAGGTTTCTGGGCTGTGTTGTGCGGTCGCCCTGCGCCGAGGTCTGGGCTGTGTACTGCGGTCGGCTGGCGATGAGTTCTGGGCTGTGTGCAGCTTTTGGCCTTCACTGAGGTTCAGGCTGTGTGCCGCGGTCAGCATGCGTCCAGGTCCAGGCTGTGTGCTGGGATCTCCTTGTGCCGAGGTCCGAGCTGTGTTCCACCATCGGCTGGAGACAAGGTCCGTCCTGTTTGCCATGGTCGCCCTGCGCCGAGGTTCAGGTTGTGTTCTGTGGTCAGCTAGGGACAAGTTCCGAGCTCTGTACCCCGGTCGCCTTGCACAGATTTCCGGGCTGTGTACCATCGTCTCCCTTCAATGAGGATCCGGCAGTGTGCCATGGTGGCGGTGTGCTGAGGTTCATGCTGTGTGCCATGTTATCCTTGTGCTGAGGTCCGGGGTTTGTGCCGTGGTAGCCTTTCGCCAAGGTCTGGGCTGTGTTCTGCAGTTGCCCTGCGACTATGTCTGGTCTGTGTTCCACGGTCATCATCTCTCGAGATAGATGCTGTGTGCCAGGGTCACCCTGCCCCGAGGTCCATGCTGTGTGCCTCGGTCCCTCTTCACTGTGGTTCGGGCTGTGTGCTGTGGTCGCCCTGCGTCGAGGTCTGGGATATGTGCTGTGATCGCCCTTCACTGAGGTTTGGGCTGTGTGCCGCGGTCACCCTTCACTGAGGTTCAGGCTTTTTCAGTGGTTGCCCTGATCGATGTGCTTGATGTGTGGCGCGGTCACCCTGTGCTTCAGTCTTGCCTGTGTTCTGCGGTAGCCCTGTGCCGAAATCCGGGCTGTGTTCCGCAGTCGGCTATAAACGAGTTACTGAATGTGTGCCGCGGTCGCCCTTCACTATGTTTCAGGAAGTGTGCCATGGTCGCCCTTCACCAAGGTCCGGGCTGTGTGCCGTGGTCGCCCTGTGAGGAGGTCCAGCCTGTTTGCCGTGGTCGCCCTGCACAGATTTCTGGGCTGTTTTCTGCTGTTGCCTTTCACAGAGGTTCGGGCTGTGTGCCGAGGTAGCCCTGTGCCGAGTACCGGGCTGTGTTTTACGGTTGGCTGGCGATGATTTCGAGCTGTGTCACAGTCGCTCTTCACTGAGGTTCAGGCTATGTGACACGGTCGCCCTGAGCCGAGGTCCGGGCTTTTTGCCCCAGTCGCCCTTAGCCGAAATGCGGCCTGTGTTCCACGGTCGCCCTGCCCCAATGTCCGGCCTTTGTGCTATGGTCACCCTGCGCCAAGGTCTGGCTTGTGTGCTGCTGTCGCCCTGTGCTGAATTCCGGTCTGTGGGCAACCTTCACCTTGCGCCGAGGTCGGAGCTGTGTTCCGCGGTCAGCTAGCGACGAGTTCTGTGCTGTGTGACGCGATCGCCCTTCACTCAGTTTCAAGCTGTGTGTCACAGTCTCCCTTTGCCGAGGTATGGGCTATGTGCCATGTTCGCCCTTCCCCGAGGTCTTGGCTGTGTTTCGCAGTCGACTTGCGACGAGTTCCAGGCTCTGTGAGGCTGTCGCCTTGCACAGATTTCTGGGATGTGTGCTGCAGTCACCCTTCACTGAGGTTTGGGCTGTGCTGCGTTCGCCCTGCATCGAGGTCTGGGCTGTGTGCCACGGTCCCCTGCGCTGAGGTCCACAATGTGTGTTGCCATCGCCCTGTGCCGAGGTCCGGCCTGTGTACCTCGGTAGCCTTGTGTCGAGGTCCGGGCTGTGTGCCGAGGTAGCCTTCTGCAGAAGTCCGGGCTGTGTGCCGGGGTCGCCCTGTTCCGAGGTCTGGACTGTGTGCCACAGTCGCTATCTCCCAAGGTCTGGGCTGTGTGCCACTGTCGCCTTAATCCCAGGTCCGGCCTGTGTTCCGTCTTTGGCTTGTGACCTGTTCCCGGCTCTGTGCCGCAGTTCCTCTTTGCCAAGGTCCGGGCTGTGTGCCCTGGTAGCCTTCTCCAGAGGTCCGGGCTGTGTTGCATGGTCCCCCTGCGCTGAGACCGGGCTGTGAGCTGCGGTCACCCTGAGCCAATATCCGGCCTGTGTTCCGCAGATGCCCTGTGCGGAGGTCCGACTTGTGTGCCGCGGTCGCCCTGTGCCAAGGTTGCAGCCTGTGTGCCACAGTGACCCTGTGCTGAGGTCGGGCCTATGTGTCGCTGTACCCCTGTGATGAGGTCCATTCTGAGTGTCACGGTCACCCTGCTCTGAGGTCCGGACTGTGTTCCGTGGTCATCTAACAACCAGTTCCAGGCTGAGTGACGTGGTCGCCCTTCACAGAGTTTCGAGCTGTGTGCCACGGTTGCCCATTGCCGAAGTCCGGGCTGTGTTCTGTGGTCGGCTAGTGACGAGTTCCATGCTGTGTGCCGCAGTCACCCTTCACTGAGGTTCGGGATGTTTGCCCTGGTCGCCCTGTGCCAAGTTCCAGGCTGTGCACCGTGGTCACCTTTGATCGAGGTACGTGTTGTGTTCCAGGGTCACCCTGCATTGAGGTCCAGGATGTGTGCTGTGGTTGCCCTTCACCGAAATTCGGGCTGTGTGCCGTGGTCACCCTTCATTGAAGTTCAGGCTTTTTGCAGCGGTCACACTGCTCAATGTCCTAGATGTGTGCCACAATTGCCCTGTGCCTCGGTCCGGATGTGTTCTGCGGTCGCCCTGTGCCAAAATCGGGGCTTTGCTCCTCGGTCGGCTTGTGACGAGTTACTGGCTGTGTGCCATGGCGCCCTTCACTGTGTTTTGCGCAGTGTGCCACGGTCGCCCTTCGCCAAGGTCCAGGCTGTGTGTCGCGGTTACCCTGTCCCGAGGTCCGGGCTGTGTGCCACAGTCCCCTGCACTGAAGTCCACGCTGTGTGCCGCGGTTGCCCTGCACTGACGTCCGGCCTGTGTGCCTCAGTAGACTTGAACCGAGTTCCTGGCTGAGTGCCGCGGTAGCCCTGTGCCTAGGTCCGGGCTGTGTGCTGTGGTTCACCCTGTTCTGAGGTCCGGGCTGTGTGCCACAGTCGCCATCTCCCCAGGTCCGGGATGTGTGCCGTGGTCGCCCTATGCCGAGGTCCGGCCTGTGTTCTGCCCTCGGCTTGCGACCTGTTACCGGCTCTGTGCCGCAGTTCCTCTTTGCAAAGGTCCAGGCTGTGTGTCGCAGTAGCCTGCTCCAGAGTTCCGGACTGTGTGCCGCGGTTCCCCTGCGCTGAAGTCCGGGCTGTGTGCCTCGGTCGCCCTGAGCCGATATCCTGCCTGTGTGCCACAGTCGCTCTGTGCCGAGGTCTGGCCTAAGTACCACTGTCGCCCTGTGCTCAGGTCCGGCCTGAGTGCCACGGTCACCCTGCTGTGAACTC
>SJYV01037319.1:0-15459 GCA_006410875.1 Neotragus pygmaeus | reverse complement strand
TATAACTAACACCAGAATGACTTCTCTGTTGGGTCATCAAGCTGCAAAGGTCACTATTCTACCAAGAGTCTCTGGTTGACCTCAGAAGAGGCAGAAGGAATGAATGCTACAGCCTAGTGGATCGCCGCTTTCCCGCAACCCCCGACTCCAGGTCTCCATTCGTGAGAAGAGCCCCGTCAAAGCATTCACAAGCTGGCTTCCCCCTGGTCCTGAAGGAGCACTGCTGCGTGGAGGGCTGGCGCCTGGCTTATGATGGAGTCACGGGCACGAAGCCGACCGAGGGGCAGACTTCCCCATCTCTGCTCACACATCCCCTACCTGACAACAGGTCATCAGCTTCAGATCGATTCTGACCACAGCCCCAGAGCTGTGATGCTCCCTGTCATGCTATCCTGTGAATATGAGATCTCCCAGGCCAATTAATTTACCCAAGTGGAAGATTACAGCCCTTGATAACCTGAAAGAATCTTTCCTGTCCTTTCCGCTTCCCCGTCCTTCCACTTCAACAGTGCTTCTGAGTATTCTAAGTCACTCAAGGCAAGCAAAGGCTTTCCAAAGCATGAAGCAGTTGCTAAGTTAAATTTTAAATCTCTCATAGGCATGGGCCCTGTCATGATGCTCCACAAGATGCCACGGTCACCATTAATGCACAAACCGCTGTAACTCAGTTGATCTGACAATCCCAGGGTGGGCAGGAGGTGCATCTTGTACTCTCCATCGAAGTAGTGCACACATCCCCAAATATCTCAGGGCATTCCTTAACACACAGCCTAGATCACTGGGATGTGTGCACTTCTGCAATGTCCTTTAATGACCGGGCAACTTTGTGTGTTTCTGGTGTTTTCTTATTGTGATTAAAGGTACAATAAGGTATGTTTGCAACAAGAGGCACGGCCATTGTTCTGCATCATTAAGCTCACAGCAGTCCCAAAAAGAAACTGTGGGCAGCTTGCCAAAGGCCCTAATGAAGAGCATCTCTTTGAATTATCTCTGGATGAGGAAAGGATCAAGTCTGAGCCCCAGAATATTTGATCCTCTTTGTGCGGCTGTTACAAGGGCTTACTGAAGCCAGACACACTGGACCTTCTGCAACTGTAATTTATGGAAACCTTAATTTCTCTGCTCTAATAAGGCTTTGCATAATAAGAGCGGGAATGCAATTACTAATTCCTGCAAGTGTTTTGTGAATTCCTTTATGCTACGGTTCAGGACTCCCAAAGAATAGGAGAAAGGGGGGGTTTTACTTAGTTGGCACAAGGGTAATGGGTCTGAAAAGTAGTTTGAGTTTCCTGAAAATAAATCTACATGGCTTCCTAAATTGCTGACAAAGTGGATTCCGGATGAAAGTCATTTATCAGCAATTTACTGCATGATGCTTTGGCCAGAAATATTTCCACATAAATTTACCTAGTAACAAATAAACACACAACACCCAGGCTTTCTCTTTTGGGGGCTGAGGGGGAAGAGCCCAAATAACACAGATGAATAAAGCACAGGTTAATGCAGATTTGCAGAAAATGTGGTAGGATTACCTTTTGGAGGGTGTCAGTTTAATTATTACATCTACAGCAATGTATGTGAAATAGTATTTTCATGCATTGATGGTTAAAAGAAACAAGAAAAAGCAACTATTAATACTACATTTTTACGCAGAGTTTTTATCTTATATGCATCAGTGAGCATCTGTATATCATCACCTTGGTGATGGTTCTGCTGTTCTACTTGTTTCACTTCTAAATGCTTCACTCTCTGAGAACCGGGGCTTACTGTACATGATAACTTGGCAAATTTAGGATTACAACATCAACGGATGCTAAAACGAGAGCCAGATCTCCAGGGGCAATAGCACTTCTACCCAGACCTCCAAAGTGCCCCTGGACTGCTTGAAAGGAGGAGAATCCAGCACATCCCCGAGCAAGAGGTCATACGTCAGAAGTATTATGTCCAAAATTTAAGATGCTTGTTTTTTGAAAGGTATGTGCTCTTCACAGAGGAGAGTGGCCTGGGTGCCTAAGCCCCAAAAGATTTGTTTTGACCCTCTCTATGCCTCAGTGCCGAAAGACACACACACACACACACACATACACATGCACACACAGCCCTCTTTCATTCACTCAGTTACTCTATCATTACATTTTTGTCCAGACAAAATGTATATTTAATGTTAAGCGCCATCTGCTGGCTGATGCAACAATAGCACCCAATCGACAGCTAACCAAAATTTTAAGTCTAGCCCCTTTCAAGAATTTATTAATATACCATTTATTATGAAAATCAAACAAGCACTTTTTTTTTTCTCGCCAACAGCACTCTTCTAATGTGCTAGTGTTAAAATTCCTTTGTAACAGGATTATGATATTTTGGACTAAGAGAAAATTTTGAAGGAGTTAGAATGATTTAAGGGGAAAATATCTTACATTGTCAGGTATAACGGCGTGAAAATCTCCTAGTACAAGGGAAGACTGAAGCATTAGGAAGCACTCAACATGAACATAAGGTAAGTTCTCTGAATTGTGCTGTAAATACCCTGTTTCATCTCCACTGAAATTTCCCACTGGTGCTGCTGCAGAAGTTTAGAGAAGCCATACGCTATGGATGTCAGCAGCCAAGACCACGCCACTCGCTCTGGAAGTTCTTAGACTTTTCACAGGGGGAGGTATAGAAATGGCAAGGGTGAAGCGTGAATCTGAACCACATGTCCTGTGACGAGAAGCTGCTCATAGACTGGAGTCTGCGGTAGAGGCCCGTGCTCGCCTGAAAGGACCGCCTTCCAACTATTTGTAAACAGAGACAAAACCGGGCCAACATTAATCATCCTCCACGTCTCGCACAACTTGTTCAAAGGGTGTGTGACCACGCGCTGACCCTGCCTAGGACATCTGTCCGCCACTCTGGAGAGAGCGGGCGGTGGAAACAGCTTTGGAACATCGCAGCTTGAAACACACTTTATGATCCTCAACATCTATTTAAATACTCAAAATATAGGCACCCAGGGGCCACTGTCAAGGAAATCACCTAGGAGACTTCATAGAAAACATACAGAAACGTCAGAAAGGCTGTTTCGTTTCAAACACACAGACACACACAGACACACACACACACACGTGCAGAAATCCCCAGTTCCTTTCCCAGGAGTTACGCTCAGCCAGGTGACTGCCCGGCCACTCCCACAGGCTAAGGGGACAGCGCGTTACCTGACAAACTTCGTAGAGTAGTTTGTACTGCTCCTCCGGCTTCTGCAGGCTGCACAAACTGCATCCCATGTTTAGAGAACTGGCAGAGGCAGGCTGCAGGACTCGCCGGCGCCCGGGAGGAGCAGCACTCTCAGCGTGCAGGCATGAAGGTGTCCTCGGGGAGCCTCAGGTGCCAGGTGCTGCGGCGCTGCAGGCTGGCGGTGCTCCTGGAGGCTGCCAACAACTCTGCTCCCTTCCACGCTCCCCTTCTTTCCCTCGCAGCAGCACGCACACACGCACACAGACATACAGACACACACTTGAGCGCGCGCGCGCACACACACACCACTCCCTCCTCTGAGTGATTCTGGCAGCTGGATTGTGGTCCAATGCACACGCTATATATACTGCCACTCATGCATATTAATCAGCCCTCATTGACTATTCATAACAGACAATGATACAGAAGCTGTAATTGCCAACTATGACAGTTGAAATTTCTCTAATTAACAAGCAAGTGCTCCAGTGGCAGGGAATAATAAAAGACACTAACAATTTTGCAAGCCATTTTCTGGCAGTTACCAATAAACATGACTGCATGTTGAGCCGGGTCTCTGAGGATAATCCCTAATGCACTGAAGCTAAGTAGAGATTCGTTTTTAAATATACCATAAAATTTGTGATGATATAAAATGTATTTAATGCTGCAGATAATGATGGCATATTAAATGGGTTTTATGGAATGGACATGTTTGGAATCACATTCCTAGGACATGTAGTGCTTTACTAAGATGCGGGAATAATCTTCCACATATGAATAAAATATAAAAATTTAAATTGTGAGATATATGCGTGAGTATGCAAAATAACCAGAGGGGTATAAGGACAGAGGCTGCCTGATAGGTGAGCAAGCAGATAATCACTGCTAAGGTGCATTTTCAATTCCCAAAGCGGAAAGTTATTTGTGAAAGGGCTGCCGGGCTAACTGGAAGGCGGAGAAGCAGCCCGTCTCCTGCCATCCCCAGAGCCACGAAGCCCATATCAGAGCTCATGCCGTGCAGCGAAGTGTCACTGGCGACTCCAGATCTGTATTTAATGCTCCAGATCTGCCCAGACTTCTGTAGCTTTGCCCTGTGCTCATTCTCCAAGAAAGGTGAGCACAGACAGGACTGAAGAGTTTGGGTCCTTGCTGCCTTGCTTCTTGCCTCCCTTTCATTCAGCCTCTGAACTACTGTGTAAGTTTGATGGCTTTAAAAAAACCAAAACAAAAACTGTGTCTTCATAAACAATCGTCCCACTGCCAGACCACAATGCGGTGGTCCCATTTTCTCAGCCCAAATAGTTGATGTTGACAATTCTCACAATTGCTTCCTTCCACAGCCTTCACCTCCTTCGTTTTATAAAGGTTGAACTGTTTCTCAGGACGACTCCCACGTCGCATGTCGGAGAGGCATCACGGAGCCTGAAGAATAAAGCTCCCTTTCTCTGGGAATCGAGACACACCTGCAGTGTGAGGAAACCAGTCCCAATAAATTTTGGCTTGTGCTGGCAGCACAAGCTACAGGTCCCATTTCTTGGACCTGGAAGGTGAGGCACAGGGATGGAGCTGGATCAGCTAACGGCCTGGCTATCTGCAAGGGAGGAAGGGAGCCTTCATCTCAAGCCCTCGCCTGGGCAGGGGCAGCGAGCTGAGGTGTGGCAGCAGACAAAGGAAGCCACAGATGGCACTGGGCCGTGGCAGGGACCTCTGACTGCCACTAATGATGGGAAGGGTCTCGTGGACCCATGAGTAACTCGTTAAGCCCCATTTCCTAATCTCCAAACAGGTATAATACGAATTACCATGCAGAGTTTTGCCGCCAGGATGTGAGAACGCAAGCGACTCAAGCCAAAACCAGAGACCCTGTCTGTTTACCCCGGCCTCACCTGCTGAGCCTTCCGTCAGGAAGTCTGTTCTCTTCCAGCCCATGGTAGACTGCAGATGGGCCCAACGTCCACTCTCACTCAATTCACGTCAGGAGCCGCCTGCCCCACGCTCTGCATGCTCTCATCTTCCCCTCCCAATTCACTCTCCACATGCCAGGCTATTATCTGTGTACGCATGTGTGCTAAGTCTCTTCCGTCATGTTCGACTCTGTGGGACCCTATGGAGCATAGCCTGTCCACAGGATTCTCCAGGCAAGAATACTGGAGGGGGTTGCCGTGCCCTCCCCCAGGGGATCTTCCCAACCCAGGGACTGAACTTGCATCTCTTATGTCTCCTGCACTGGCAGGGATTCTTTACCACTAGCGCCGCCTGGGAAGCCCAGGCTATTCTTTATGAAGCAGAAATCAGATCACTTCTTTTGCAGGCTCTAAAGATCCTCCAGTAATGTCTTGTCACACTTGAATTAAAAAAATCTCCTCCAGGGCCTCCAATGCCCTGTAAAATCTGTTTCTTACCCATTGATCATTCCATCCCCATCAACCCACCCCCCCAACCCGGCCCCAACCCTACACCAGTGCTGTTTTCTCTCCTAGCAAGCCAGGCCCTTCCTCAGGGTCCTTGCACATGAAGTTCCCTCCGCTGGAACAGCTCTTCCCCTTCTCCTGCCCACTCAGCACCCTCACCTCAGCTCAAATGAAGACTGCTTAGAAAAGCTTCGGCCGGACATCCTGTATGAATTTCTTTCTCAGCTCTCTAAACTGTCATTTCAACCCAAGCATTTCCATGGCATCACTCTACACAGTACTGAATGATCCCGCCCATGCATGCTGATTTGCTGTCTGTCTCCCTGTCTAGGGATTTCAGCATCCCAAGGGCAGGGCCTGGGTCTGAATTTCAATCACAGACCAGGCCCATGAGGGTGCTTGGGAAACATGTATTCTTTTATCAGAATGACTAGATAAGGCTGGCTCTGCGGTCTCACCAACTCGTCAGTTACACGGCAAATTGGAACTGCCACCTAAGGAGGAAAACGGTCCCCACGAGGCTATCGCGTTTGCCTTCCTCCTCCAATCTTGGGCCTTTACATTATTACATTATTATTTTTCGGCAAGGTTTAGTGTTTCACAATTAGTTTTTTCCTCATCTTTTCCCTGTACATCCCCAAATTAGTGAAGAAACAGGTCCTGGCTAAATGGATGGGGAACTTTTGCCAATCCTTCTCTTCTTGGGTAGAAAACTTCTAAATCTCAGCCACAAGCCAGAAGAGCTTTATTGCATACTACCCTGTACTTCACAGCAGTGTTTCTCAAACTTTGGGGGCTTAGGAATCCTTCACACTCTTCCAAAAGATTCACTGAAACTCCCCACAGGGCCATTGTGTATGTGGGTTATGTCTACTGATATATACCATGTTAGAGGTAATCAAATTTTAAAATACTTATTCCCTTATTCATTTAAAAGAGCAATAACAAATTCATTACATATTAACGTAAGTCATATTTTTGGAAAAGCTACTATAGTTTTCAAAACAAAAGAACTTTTTGAGAAGAATGGCGCTGTTTTACAATGTCACAAAACTATGTCTCGCTAGATTGAAGACAGCTGGCCTCTCGCGTGGTTTCTGCATTCAGTCCTTTCTGATACAGTGTCATAGAGGAGTTGCTGGAAAACTCCACAGTACTGTATATAAATCAAGGAATGAGAGTGAAAGAAAGAGGAAAGTAACATCTTGGTATTTTTATGAAAATAGTTTTACCCCTCGGCGGGGCCTGAGTCACGCTCTGAATATGGGTGCTTTAGAAGGACGTGCCTGTGAGCAGAGTACCTAAGAGCCTCCTGCTTGTGGGGAGGGAGAGAAGAAGAGTACAGAAGATATTCATTCAAATTCAATTCAGGGTTGGTTTTGCATCTGCTCTTGTGATTAATGATGTATTATTTGAAATCAACAATGCAAAGCACTCATGTACCCGTTATGGTCCAAACAGGACTTTGTTGGGATAATCTACCTTAAAACTACCCTTTACTTTGCAAAACCATACAGGGCATCTAGAATACAGTTTTGCTTTTAAAACATTGCTTTCACAGAGTAAGTAAGAAGCACACTGGTGTAAGGAGGCTCACCTATTTTGCACCAGTCACAAGGCATTTCATGCTGTGGATACTAAAGGCACAGGAAGTCTGTGAGTGACAGGAAGTTATTTACACCAGAACTGTTTCTAAGAAAACAGCTGTCCCAGTAAAGATGGAAACTACTGGCTGCACAAAGGCATATGCTGTCTGCCGAAGATGCTGAACACCCTTTCCAAGTTAGTGATCGCCTCACTGGAAAGTGCTCCCTGGGCTCAGGAGTGCACAGGGCACTCTCCTTCCTCTGCTCCATGTGACGCCCACCTCTTCCTGCCTTCATGGAGGTGAAATCTACAGTGCAAAGCAGTGTCACCAAGGAATACATGCAGAGACTGATGGACAGAATGGACACATACAGAAGGGGCTCAAGGTGCCCTGGGAATATCCTTTACAATCATCCTTTGAACTTCTGTAAGTCACCGGGGCTGCTGCAGGAGTCAGCAGATGGAGACATCAACTCATATTCACTTAATTGCGGAATCATCTACCGAATTCAAGCATTATTATTTCCCGTACACAGACAGGGGTGTTGACTCATCTATTCACCTGGAATGTGACCTTTTCTTGTTTCCCCCAGTGTTTGATGAGCCCAAGTCTCATCAAACTACACCTTTCAGCTGAATTCTGTGTTCTTCCAGGAAGAGCCATGTCCCCAAAAAGGAGGGATGATGGGGCCAAGCAGGAACCAAGTCCACATGGAGCGATGGGGTTTCTCCAGGACCAGTCAGCTACTCAAGGGATAAATTTCAGCTACCTTCAGTACCTGGGAGACCTGCCTGCTAGCTCTGCCATGCCCTGGGCTCTTTCCAGCTTTTTCCCGGATCACACTGACTCACTAACTTGGCTTCTTGCTGGTTTGAACCTCACTCTCACTTCAATTCCTGTCGTACACTGTGGCTTGAATAATCCTACACCTATACCCACCGCCACCCACTGCCGCCCACACACCCTCCACCCCCGAAACACCCTCAGGATGCGGTCCAAGCCCTGAGCGTGTGCTTCCGCGCTGCTCTGACCTCCGCTTTCTCCTCTGTTGTCCAAGTGGGCAAAGAAGCCTGCTCCTTCCTCCAGGAAGATCAGGGCCATAAACCTGGAAAAAGCACTTTTTATGCCTGCTAGGGTCTAAGTGTTTGTGTGTCCCCAAATTCTTATGTTAAAATCTGAATGTCTCCTGTGATACTGTTAGGAGTTGGGCGTTGGGAGAGGCTTGGGTCATGAGGGTGGAGCCCTCCTCAATGGGAGGAGAGCTCTGCTACAGAGCTTCCCTGGTGGCGCAGTAGTAAGAAACTGCCTGTTGTGCAGGAGACCTGAGTTTGATTCCTGGGTTGAGATCCGCTGAAGAAGGGAATGGCAATCCACTTCAGTGTTCTTGCCTGGAGAATTCCGTGGACAGCAGAGTCTGGTGGGCTACGGTCCACGAGGTCGCAAAGAGTCTGACACAACTCAGCAACTGAACAACAGCTCTGATAAAAGCCACCCACAGAACGCCCAGTTCCTTCACCACATGATGATACATCTCAAAGTCCGTGACCTAGAAGCAAGCCCTCACACATTGCACTGGACTTCCAAGCTCCAGAACTGAGAGCAATACATTCCCACTGTTTACAAGCCACAGAGTCTATGCTACTTTATTATAGCTGCCTAAACACACTAAAACAGCACCTTCAGGATAAAAACTGTTCCCACTAGCACCCTACTAGTTATGGCCAGCGATTCAAAACCACCATCTGTTCGGGAAACAGGTTAGTAACTTCTAGTCAACCCTTCTCTTCATCTGGGAGACTTTTCCGCAGCATGTCTGAACTCCGTTTAGTGAGTGCTTCAATGATTCTCGAATAAAAAGTTAAGAATTGCTAGAAAGCTAAGTGTGGATGGAAACATCACAGCTAAGAGAAAAAGCAGCTTCAAAGATGTCAGAACACACAGAGAAATGTCAGATGAGTCGAAAGGCTGCATCATAGCATCTATGAGTGCTGTTTTACTTCTGAAAAGCTACCTAAGCGCAGAACATCAGCTCAGGACTTCAAATCATTTTTTTAAATGAAAGGATATTTCTCCCTTGCCAAATAGATGGAGGTGCTGCTGTCCTGAGGGCGTTCTCTCGGGGCAGCAGGTGCCTGATGACCATCCTGGGTGCTGGAGACAGATAGCTTGCTGTTTCCACTGGGAGAGATTTGGAGAGAAGGTACCTGCTGGGCCCCTTGGGGGAGGGGGATGGAAGAGGAGGAGGGGTCAGAGCAGCCTGGCCAGGGCTGCTGCTCAAAGCCCATGTGGAGGGTGAATCCTGAGTGAGTCACCTCAGTGACCCCAGGCACGCTGATAAAACATCTGGACCCCCAAGGAGCCTTTTCCTCTGAACCCGTGACCCCGGCCAGGTTCCCAGTGATGCTGGAGGTTATCTTGGTCCTGCAGTGATCCCGGTGGGTCTTCTCTAACTACTGGACGTGAGACCACTCCTGACACCAGGAAAGAAGATTCGAGAAGGTCGGGAGTCTAGGCGGGAGAGATGGAAGAGGAGATGTGACAGAGATGCATGCGGACATGGAGATGAGAAGAGACTGCAGAGGACGTCGGGACAGGATGTGGGGGAATTAACATGGGGACCACGCACGTCCTTCCAATCCCTGGGTGGCTCAGGCTTAGCTCTGAGGAGAGACTCGGATGAGAGAGAAGGAAAGCAAATGACAGCACTTGACAGCCTTGACCCAGACAACTGGAGAAGAGGAATCGGGGGACAGAGTCCGGATCACAGCAGAGGGACACACGGAAGTGGCGCTAGGAATGCTATCAATGGTTCACAGAAACGACTAGAATAACAGGCTGGAAAAGATGTACACGAAGGGGCANACTGGAGAAGAGGAATCGGGGGACAGAGTCCGGATCACAGCAGAGGGACACACGGAAGTGGCGCTAGGAATGCTATCAATGGTTCACAGAAACGACTAGAATAACAGGCTGGAAAAGATGTACACGAAGGGGCACGTGGACATTATAAAACCACGCAGGGACCGAAGAGGAGATGTGATCTCATTAAGTAAAAAATAACTTAGAGGTTATAGACTGCATGATAGACCAGTGTGGCATCTTCAACAGTTTGGATCGGGTGATAATCCAATAAATTGGGAGTTCTGACCTAAATGTGTAGAGGTTTTTTTTACACCTTTTGATATATTTTCCAGGTCTTGCACAGAGGGCCTTGTAGCCCCGTACAACAAACGTGAGCAGGTACAGAGCCCAGGCTGTCACCTAGGGATGGTCCCCATTTCCTTCTCGGGCCTCCTCACTGGCAGTCTAAGCAGGTATTGCACCAAGGCGCCCAGGCCCCTGTGATGTTGGTTTAGATACAAAATTTGAGAGTCTGGGGACTTTACTGGTGGTCCAACAGTTAAGACTGTTGACTTTCCACTGCAGGGAGCACTGGTTTGATGCCCGGTCAGGGAACTAAGATCCCACATGCCACATGGCCAAAACAAGCAAACAAACGGAGTAGAGTATGTATGGGTATAACTGACTCTACCGTACAGCTGAAACTGACACACACTGTACATCAACTATACTCCAGTAAAAATTAAAAAAATAAATATATGCTCATTTAAAGAAAAAGTCTGAGTCTAAGACCACAGGTGGAGACCACAGGCCGGGCTGCGGGCTGGCCCACCTTCCTCGTGTACCTGGGCAGGTGGTGAGCTCACTGCGGGGTGGGGAGGCGTGGGAATCAGGCTGCTCCCAGCACGGCAGCGCCAGCCCAGGGGTGGTGGGAGGAAAGCACCATGGGAGTCATCGCCATGGGTGCAAATAAAAGTCTCACTCTATATCGTCCTCCTCTTGACTCACTGCCTCCTTATGAATGAGTGGCCGTGGGCCAGGCACCAAGATTGAGTGATGGACACAAAGTGGAAGCCCTGCCCTCAGGGAACAGCCTCTCTGCACTTGACTTGTGGCCTCTCTAGTATGACAGGTGCTCTAAGCTCACAGATGACTGTTCCACTGGCAAATCTCAACCATCCCTTAGCCTTTGGCCTGGGCAATTCTTCTGCAGCATCTTTCCACTCAGAGTCTTCCCGTGTTGACATCTGTGTGCTCCAAAGTTCCAGCTGGAGGGAGCCACCATGATTTTTGATGTATTAGCCTCAACCCCATTTACTTGATACTTTTCTTTAAAGCTATTCAATTGGTTTTGTTTAAACGTTAAGTATGTTCAAGTGAAATCTAATCCTGACTATAAATGGGAAAACATTGTGCTTGGCTGTGTATAAAAATTACAGAGCACATTACCATGTGAATTTCAAAAGAAAAAANGACCCCAGGCACGCTGATAAAACATCTGGACCCCCAAGGAGCCTTTTCCTCTGAACCCGTGACCCCGGCCAGGTTCCCAGTGATGCTGGAGGTTATCTTGGTCCTGTAGTGATCCCGGTGGGTCTTCTCTAACTACTGGACGTGAGACCACTCCTGACACCAGGAAAGAAGATTCGAGAAGGTCGGGAGTCTGGGCGGGAGAGATGGAAGAGGAGATGTGACAGAGATGCATGCGGACATGGAGATGAGAAGAGACTGCAGAGGACGTCGGGACAGGATGTGGGGGAATTAACATGGGGACCACGCACGTCCTTCCAAGCCCTGGGTGGCTCAGGCTTAGCTCTGAGGAGAGACTCGGATGAGAGAGAAGGAAAGCAAATGACAGCACTTGACAGCCTTGACCCAGACAACTGGAGAAGAGGAATCGGGGGACAGAGTCCGGATCACAGCAGAGGGACACACGGAAGTGGCGCTAGGAATGCTATCAATGGTTCACAGAAACGACTAGAATAACAGGCTGGAAAAGATGTACACGAAGGGGCATGTGGACATTATAAAACCACGCAGGGACCGAGGAGGAGATGTGATCTCATTAAGTAAAAAATAACTTAGAGGTTATAGACTGCATGATAGACCAGTGTGGCATCTTCAACAGTTTGGATTGGGTGATAATCCAATAAATTGGGAGTTCTGACCTAAATGTGTAGAGGTTTTTTTTACACCTTTTGATATATTTTCCAGGTCTTGCACAGAGGGCCTTGCAGCCCCGTACAACAAACGTGAGCAGGTACAGAGCCCAGGCTGTCACCTAGGGATGGTCCCCATTTCCTTCTCGGGCCTCCTCACTGGCAGTCTAAGAGGGTGCTGCACCAAGGCGCCCAGGCCCCTGTGATGTTGGTTTAAATACAAAATTTGAGAGTCTGGGGACTTTACTGGTGGTCCAACAGTTAAAGACTGTTGACTTTCCACTGCAGGGAGCACTGGTTTGATGCCCGGTCAGGGAACTAAGATCCCACATGCCACATGGCCAAAACAAGCAAACAAACGGAGTAGAGTATGTATGGGTATAACTGACTCTACCGTACAGCTGAAACTGACACACACTGTACATCAACTATACTCCAGTAAAAATTAAAAAAATAAATATATGCTCATTTAAAGAAAAAGTCTGAGTCTAAGACCACAGGTGGAGACCACAGGCCGGGCTGCGGGCTGGCCCACCTTCCTCGTGTACCTGGGCAGGTGGTGAGCTCACTGCGGGGTGGGGAGGCGTGGGAATCAGGCTGCTCCCAGCACGGCAGCGCCAGCCCAGGGGTGGTGGGAGGAAAGCACCATGGGAGTCATCGCCATGGGTGCAAATAAAAGTCTCACTCTATATCGTCCTCCTCTTGACTCACTGCCTCCTTATGAATGAGTGGCCGTGGGCCAGGCACCAAGATTGAGTGATGGACACAAAGCGGAAGCCCTGCCCTCAGGGAACAGCCTCTCTGCACTTGACTTGTGGCCTCTCTAGTATGACAGGTGCTCTAAGCTCACAGATGACTGTTCCACTGGCAAATCTCAACCATCCCTTAGCCTTTGGCCTGGGCAATTCTTCTGCAGCATCTTTCCACTCAGAGTCTTCCCGTGTTGACATCTGTGTGCTCCAAAGTTCCAGCTGGAGGGAGCCACCATGATTTTTGATGTATTAGCCTCAACCCCATTTACTTGATACTTTTCTTTAAAGCTATTCAATTGGTTTTGTTTAAACATTAAGTATGTTCAAGTGAAATCTAATCCTGACTATAAATGGGAAAACATTGTGCTTGGCTGTGTATAAAAATTACAGAGCACATTACCATGTGAATTTCAAAAGAAAAAATGGGTTCATTCTCAACATCACAAATTCTTCTGGTGTCCCACCACATCGTGTGCATCCATTTGCTGCTGAACCTCAGCCTCACTGTGACCTTGCCCACATCTGTTTGGCCAGTCTTCTCTATCTCCGCCGTACCCCTCCAGGTAGACATTCCCAACCTCCTCACTTCATTACTGAGGCTGTGAGCTCTAACGAGCACACCCTCTGCACAAACCTCTGCTGTCAAAATCTGAACTCCATCCTTCAAATCCCGTTCTTCTTCAGACCAAACCCCAACTTCCCCATCATAGTTTCTCTCTCACTCCTGGGGGCAAGTCTGTCTATCTTCCCAATCCGTGAGTTCAAGCTGGCAAAGATTACACTACGAATCTGGGATAGAACGGTGACTGTGGCCAGCTCCTTCCTTCTAAGAGAAAAGCTACAAGGTCCCAGAGAGACAAACTCTGCTGTGTTTTATGACCAATAAATAGCTTCATTACAGTGAGTAATCAACAAGCCAGCATTTATGGAACATCTGTGCTCCACATCACACCAGCTGAGGGGATATGAAAAAAAAAATGGTCAAACTTTATCTCTATATTCAGGGAACTCACCACCTTTTCTGGAAGACAGGACTGAACTGCGAATTGGCGGGTAGAGGGCAAGTCAGAGCTGCAGACAGGAACCCAAGACACATCCCCCCTTATAACCCCACTGGGGCAACTGCAGCAAAGCTCCTGGGAACCAAGCTTCTGGGTCTGCTGTGATTACTCCAGCCACAGAGGCTGGAGCAGCTGCAGTGTGAGCTGGTTGTTGTCAGATGGTGGGAATTTGGACCTACAAAGAAACAATGCAGGCTAGAGTCTGGATGCGTAGGGGGCATTTCCTGCTGGAGATGAAGCTGGGTGCCTGAGAAAGGCAAGGAATGATGGTCTGGAAGGCAAAGGGATGCTGGGACAAGGTGATGTCTGAGAAAGTGGCCTGGGACAGGTGTGCCTGTTGGTGCAAAGCGGGGAAGGTATAAATTGGCAAGAGGGTAACAACGTAGAGCTCTCGTCTGAATTCAGAATTAGGGGTTCCAAGGGGCAAATCACTTTATACTATCCTTGGCGGATGTCAGGTAGAATGATAGCCGTAAGTGGCTCTGGGAAATCCAGGTTCTCTTTTTCATTCCTGGTCAGATTTTTGGACTCAGGACATGCCCCTGTAGCAGACTATCCCTTCCAACAGCCTGTAATTGAGCCATAGGCTACAGGACTCTTCGTATCTGAAGGGCCTTGGAGGACAGAAGCAGCATGAGCTGGATGGATGACTTGGCCACTAAGCAGACGCTTGTTCAATATTTTAAAATCACTCAGAAGATAAACAGGTCACTGAGATGGAGAGACTTACTTGAGGGGGGGAAAAAAAGGCAGTNGAGGCCTGGCATGCTGCAATTCATGAGGTCGCAAAGAGTCGGACACGACTGAGTGACTGAACTGAACTGACTGAAGGCTAAGCCAAGGTAGGGATTTTAATAGCAGATCCACCCATAAAGATGGTAGAAGACAGACCCTAGGGAAATACTGTTAGCAAAAGTCTGCTTTTAATATCTGTAACTGACAAATCCATACTACAAACTATGAAGATGATGAAGCTTCATGACTTAGTAACTAGTGTTTTCTCAAAGATGATCTGCTAGACTGGTAAACGTCTGATCATCTTAGGAAAGTTTGTTGTTATGGGAGGGTCACTGCTTTCTAACTGAAAGCTAATATATCATCTTTTTAATCACAGATGATGACATTACTGATTTCACAAAAACCTTAATGAATAATGTATTAATGGTGCTTCCTAGTTACAACTTTGCAATGAGTATCAGCAAATTCTTTGATGACCATGAGGTGAAAAAACTGTGTGCCAAGCAATTTCAAAACATCTATGTGGACTGCAGTGATTCATGTGAGTATACGCAGTTCCCCCAAGTCCTTAAAAATCTTTCTAGATTTCCACATTCAAGCCTGAACTGTGGAAGATTAAAGAGACACCTGTCCTTCTTTCAAAAGAGACAGTAAGACTTGCTGATTTGAGTGTTTTTCTGTACCAAAGTAATTTTC
>SJYV01037314.1:0-12929 GCA_006410875.1 Neotragus pygmaeus | reverse complement strand
GTACTTATCACCAAACTCATCGAATAGTACACATTAGGAAAAAAAAAAGTTGTACACATTAAATATGTAAAACTTTTGGTCAGATACCTCAGAAAAGTAATTTTAAAAAAGCTCTACTAATCCGAGCATGCTGCCCTCAATGTACAATTTGTTTATATGCTTATACTTATAGTCTTGCATAGCACACTCAGAACAAAGGGTCTGCAAATGGTATTTTATAAGTTGAAATGATGAAAAAGGAAAATTATACAAAAACAATAACAGAGTCAGAAACAAAAGACTGGAAGGCAGGATCAGTGTCAAGAAAACAAATCTCAATGTGCTTATTTTTTCTAACAAAAGCAGACATCCTTATGGGGTAGTTGTATTTCTTGAAACCGTAGATNAAAACAATAACAGAGTCAGAAACAAAAGACTGGAAGGCAGGATCAGTGTCAAGAAAACAAATCTCAATGTGCTTATTTTTTCTAACAAAAGCAGACATCCTTATGGGGTAGTTGTATTTCTTGAAACCGTAGATAACCTTAGGAATCACAGGAGATATGAAACAGAGACAATAAGCAAATGTCTTCACTTATTCTGCTTCTTCATCCCTTTCAAAATGATAACAAAGCGCTGGTAAGAAGAATTTGAATTTCAAGCTAGCTGAGCCTGTGAGAGAGTGTCTAACCTCTCAATGAAAATAACAATTCATTGGGATTTGAAATAGCTTTTTTGTTGTATCCTTAAAGAATTTCAAGCAGTATATTCTGTGCTAGTTGAGAACAGAGACTTCAGAGTCATATAGAAATTGATTTAACACAAACTCTGTTCAGTTCCATTATCTGCAAAATGAGGTTAATAATAGTATCTCTCTCCGATGAAAGTTTAACAGATTAAAGAAGTTAATGTATGAAATATGTACCATGAAGTGAGAGACACATGTGAAGTACACAAATGTTAATCATTCCAAAATATATAAGCCAAAACTAGGAAGAATAAAATGTTTAATCTATCTGGTAATTTAAAAATTAATAGGTACAGGTCTTATTCCTCAAACTTACAATAGCCAGAAATTAAACCACAGTAGTTTTTGAGGACTATTTGAAGGTGGGCTCGAGGAGTTGGAGGGAGGGTCCATAGAAGCAGCTCTAGTGATAGAAAAAGCAAGGTACAGGAGCTTGTATACAAGAGAAGCGAAAATGACTGCACTTGGAAATCTGCACCACAAGCCAAAAGTGACTCTACGGAGATCAAACTGCCAAATACGTGGAAGACAGAAGACATCTTTCAGTCGCTTTTCTTCACAAAATATCGAGTGTTTGGGACGCCCCTGGTGGTCCAGTGGCTAAGATTCTGGGCTCCCAATACAGAGGTTCCAGCTTCAATCCCTGGTCAGCAAGTTCGATCCCAGATGCCACAGCTAAGACCTGGTGCAGTCAAATAAATAAATAAGTATTTTTAAAATATGTCTAGTATCCTAACGACTTTCCTAAATCAATTTCAGATTTGAATATATAAAGAAATTGAAATCCATAGGAAAAGGATTGTCTTGGAGAAATATGACACTTCTATAAACATTGTATGTGAACCAGTAGTTTTGGAGGCACTTGCTGGTGAGAAAGGCAATTTGTCCTCTGAACCATTAGAGGAAAAAATCCAGGGTGGGGGACACATTTGATTCTGAGTTGCCAGACAGGAATGTCACACCTGAAGCAGCATTCTACCTGAAACACCTCTCCCTGGGAAAGAAAAATGTGACCTATATTTCTCCTTAGAAGAAATCAAAACAAAAATAAAAACAGTTGCTTTCTAGTGGAGATACTTAACATTGAAATACTAATATTCAGTCTTGACAAAAAATATTATACTTCAGTAACATTGACGGGAGCATCATATAATCACAGTATATTCTTGTTATCTTTGGACTTATTTGTTAGGTT
The DNA here is from genome assembly GCA_006410875.1 of Neotragus pygmaeus. Taxonomy (NCBI): domain Eukaryota; kingdom Metazoa; phylum Chordata; class Mammalia; order Artiodactyla; family Bovidae; genus Neotragus; species Neotragus pygmaeus. Next base: position 11,007 of record SJYV01037314.1, on the reverse strand, counting down.
AACCAACAACTGAAAGTATGTGTTGTTTATACATAAAATTTCATATCCGCTTTCTCTGAGGATCTCAAAGGCTAATCAGTAGTATAAGTAACTGAAAGTCAGAAATCTTTGGTAATAACATTGACTTTATTGTATTTTAATATTTTCTTTAATTTATAAAGAGTATCTTTTGAGTGGATTATCTATCAAGACATCACCATCACAACCCATTGTTAAAAGTTAAGGCTTACTCTGACGCTCAGTCTATACATATATTTTTATGATGTCATTAGCAGTTGTGCCTACTTTGGAAATATCGCAGGCTCTGTAGAAGAGATTTGGAATCCTTATATCTAGTTTTCAATAAGCTTCCGTTTCCATAGGTGAACACAAAAAGAGAGAGGGGTCACCATCAATCTCAGACTCTGAGATTGTGTCCTTAAAGAGGAGCAGGACTTCTTGAAACTTGAGAAGAGTAAGAATTCTTTGCCTGTCTTTAACTAAGAAGAAACAGTTTAGAGGGTGAGTTAAAAAAAAGTGTCTTAGTGTCACACAATCAACCTCCTCAGGAATTTGTGAGAATGTAGACAAAGACAGCTGTGGAACTTTATAGCTGACAATTAAGAAGTGCTGAGACACACTGGTGTGAAACTGCAGCATTCAGGATCTGAAGCTGCAAGAACAGCTGTGCCAGTCCCCCAGCTCAGCACTTTCCTTCCCGGCCTCTTCCAAGCTGTGAGCATGAACCCAGGGCAGGAGCCAGCAGGGGTAGAGAAGCAGATTTGGCTTTCACTCAGAAGATAGGCCACCAGAAAATGGCATCAACTCCTTTGGAGAAAGTCTCTGCAGATACATGGAGAGAACAGAAACAGTGTTTTCTCAATAGACAAGGCTTTATCATGTATGTTTTTGTGTGTGCTCAGTCATATCCGACTCTTTGGGACCTCATAACAGACTTCCCTAGGTTCCTCTGTTCTTGGAATTTTCCTAGCAAGAATACTGGAGCGGGTAGCCGTTTTCTTCTCCAGGGGATCTTCCTAACCCAGCAATCAAACCCGTGTTTCCTGCAGCTCCTGCATTGGCAGGCAGGTTCTTTACCACTGAGCCACCTGAGAATCCCCAAACTATCACCTCAAGTGAGTACTGAAGTTAAAAGAATTTTGAATCATTTAACTTGAACCGCAATTCTGATCCAGCCACATACTAACTGTATCAGTGTGGTCCACCAACTTTGCTTTTTTCAGTATCAATCATGTAGCATAGCAGTCAGTAAACTTTTTCTCTATAGGTCTAGCAGTAAATATTTTAAAGTTTGTGGGCCAAGAAGCAAACCTGAGGATATTATGTGAACACTTATTTTAAAAGAAGGAGAGAAAAAATGACAAGTATTTCATTCATAAAACTCTAATTAGCAAACAACAAAATTTAAATATCAGTCGCAAAACTTTATTCTTTAAATTTTTTTTTCCAGCAATTTGAAAATCATTCTTATCTCATGGGATGCGTACACACAGCTTCTGGGCTGGATTTGGCACTTGTGCTATAGTTGGCCAACCTCTCACTTAGAACATATCCCAACTCATGGAAAATTACCAGCAAATGTTACTAATTATTGCTATTATTATTAATACTTTATTATTTTAAATTGCTTAATAAAAGAGTATTGTTACACTTGGATGTTCTCCTGATCTGTCAAGTCATGGGGAGCAGCATGAACACTCATTTGGACACTATCACCAAAACTCCAAACCAAATACACAAACATGTAAGACATTTTAGAATGCATGATGCATTTTAGTATAAGCTTTCAAAACAACTTGTCAACTATTTCTTCTTTAATCATTTTTTAAATTCAAGNCATTGGAAGGACTGATGTTGAAGCTGAAACTCCAATACTTTGGCCACCTGATGTGAAGAGCTGAATCATTAGAAAAGACCCTGATGCTTGGAAACATTGAGGGCAGGAGGAGAAGGGGACGACAGAGGATGAGATGTTGGATGGCATCACCAACTCAATGGACATGGGTTTGGGTGGTCTCCAAGAGTTGGTGATGGACAGGGAGGCCTGGGATGCTGCAGTTCACAGGGTTGCAAAGAGTTGGACACGACTGAGCGACTGAACTGAACTGAACTGATGTCTACGAGAGTTATATCCTCTGCTTTGCTCTTTTTTTCTCAAAATTGCTTTGGCATTTGGGTTCTTTTGTGGTTTGAAATAAATTTTAGTATTATTTGCCCTAGTTTTGCAAAAAAAAATGTTCTGAATATTTTGATAGGAATTACGTTAAGTCNGCAAAGAGTTGGACACGACTGAGCGACTGAACTGAACTGAACTGATGTCTACGAGAGTTATATCCTCTGCTTTGCTCTTTTTTTCTCAAAATTGCTTTGGCATTTGGGTTCTTTTGTGGTTTGAAATAAATTTTAGTATTATTTGCCCTAGTTTTGCAAAAAAAAATGTTCTGAATATTTTGATAGGAATTACGTTAAGTCTATCGGAGAAGGCAATGGCACCCCACTCCAGTACTCTTGCCTAGAAAATCCCATGGACGGAGGAGCCTGGTGGTCTGCAGTCCATGGGGTTGCAAAGAGTCAGACACGACTAAGGGACTTCACTTTCACTTCTCAGTTTCATGCATTGGAGAAGGAAATGGCAACCCACTCCAGTGTTCTTGCCTGGAGAATCTCAGGGACTGGGGAGCCTGGTGGGCAGCCATCTATGTGGCCACACAGAGTTGGACACAACTGAAGCGACATAGCAACAGCAACAACATTAAATCTGTAGATTGGTTGGGTAGTATGGCCATATTAATACTATTACTTCTTCCAGTCTAAAAGCATATGATATTTTTTCCTTTATCACTTTCAGTTTCCTTCATCTATGTTTTATAGTTTCAGTATGTATGGATGTGAGAGTTGGACTGTGAAGAAGGCTGAGCACCGAAGAATTGATGCTTTTGAACTGTGGTGTTGGAGAAGACTCTTGAGAGTCCCTTGGANCTTTCTTTTGCATTACCTTTCTTTGGGATTGGAATGAAAACTGACCTTTTCCAGTCCTGTGGCCACTGCTGAGTTTTCCAAATTTGCTGGCATATTGAGTGCAGCACTTTCACAGCATCATCTTCCAGAATTAAATTAAAGTAGTAAAATTAATGATACTTACTCTTGTCAAACTTAGCACAGTCTGAGAAGCTGCAAGATTTGCATTTCATTTGATGTCCTATCAAACATACCAATATTTGAGTTGTTTCTGTCTTGTTATATAAAATAAGGTTTTCAAGCCCTTTGCCTGGTGATTTAGGAAGAATTGGGAGTTGTGTCTAAGCAAAGGAGCCTTTCCAGAGCTGCAAATGGTCATTAGAGTTTGTCAGTTGAGTTCTCAGAGAATCAGTAGCTAAGACAAAGTCAGAGTGAATTGAGAGAAAAAATTTTTAAAGGGAGGGAGCAGGACTGGGCAGGGAGAGCCTTGACCACTGCACAAATCTGACACAATTTTGGCCAGCCCAACATGAGCTCCAGAGCAAAGATGGCCCATTAGCAGAGTTCCTTGCTAGGCAAAAATAGCCAGGCCCTTGAACCCTACCTTCACTGGTGTCTGCCATGGAAAGATGTGGCCTTGAGTCTAGTGTTGAAAAAGATCCTAGCAACAAGAATAGCTAGAAGCTGTCCACTGTGGCTGCACTCTGTGCTGCTGAATGACAAGTTCTTTCTTGAAGGAAGATGTTTGCAATGCATCTTTATCACTGTGTGTAGAACATTCCTCTTATTGCTGGACAGCTGCTAGAGATGGTTTTGCCATTCTTCATCTGTTATTGTCAGTGTTTCAACAGCACATGAAAATTCCACTCTTCTATACCAAAGTAATACTGTCACAGGAGACCCAAGTTCCTAATACCTAAGAAAGCTCCCAAGCATTAGATAAAGGAGTAAGACTGGGATGGTCAAAAGATAGCACAGAAGTTGCATAGGAAAGATGCTCACCAAGCATTGACCCTACCTGAAAATGAAAAAGCCACGATAGGCAGATGACCAAGGAATCAGCCTTGGGTCAGGGTTACCTACAATACTTTTCGCATTCATTTCACAAAATGATTGCATTTGCCTCTTTGAAAATGATTAGCTCCCAACTGAAATGGAAAGTTGATTGGGAATTTTAATCATCCAGAATCAACCCTCATTTTGAAAGACACGTATGCCCTTTTGTTCTTTTAACAATGACTCTTGCCTTTGAATATTGTCCTTTAACTGCGAGATAAAAGCAGTCAGATAGGGAAATTTTCATTTTACAGTAGCAAGGATAGAGAATAGTACAAACAAAGGATACTAATAATAAAAATAATAAAAATTCTTAGGTGGTGTTACAAAGTGACTTTTTGAATTCTGGGAAATACAAACAAAATGAAGAGGGATATTCAGGTAAAATAAGAAAAAATACATACAAAGATAGAGAATAATCTTAGTATTGGTATTGTATATATACTGGCTCATTACCCATTGCATCAAAGGTCATAATGTATTTATTATGCCATTTACCAAATGATAGCTATTTCCTGAACAACTGGCCTCTCCTATCCTTTGTTAATAATGATGCCTGCACTGTAGGGCAGAAAAATTGAAAAAGTTATCTGGAAAGACTCTGCAGGAAATAAGAGAGGAATTGGTAATCTCTTCAGCTTTTTTTTTGTTTGTTTTTAACACTGTTGCATTGGTTTTGGGGGGAATCTGAAAAGTGTCATGGGAACTACAACTAAATCTTCAAGGTAGAATCCAGGAAAGGAAGAAGCAAACCCTAAACACAGTCATTTCATATGTAATCACCCTTTATCCTTACTTGGTCTGTCTCTTCAAATTCCACTGGCTTGTAAGAGGTCTGCCAAGGTCAGAGAGTAAATATCAACCAATTTGTTGTTTCTTGTTGCAACCATGTTTTCCCTAAAGCAGATAAATGGTGAAGAGAAATCTATTTCCCTGCCTCACACAGCCATCACTGTAACACAGGATTTCTTAAATGAAACAAGTCCACAAAAGAAATATGCAGGTATTAATTATTCATTTGTATTTAAGAATTTCTTCCATTAGCATTTTACAGAGATAAGAATTGAAGATATAATTAAACTTTGAAATGAAAACCGGGGTTTAATTAGTGAGTAGGTAGCACTCAAATACCTGACATCTTCCCAATCATATAATAAAATGTTATGAAAGAAATGTTTTAGCCAAAAGGAAAGAACTGTATCTTCCTTTTTCTTTTTATTAGAAAAGGAAGAAAGAGGGAAGTCTGATATTGTGTTCTGTGCCATTTTGTTTAATTATGTCATTTGATGGAGTGCAGACCTGTGAGAGTTCATTTTACCCAGAGTTCTTTTTACCATGCACCAAGACGCGCCCAAGCCAGCACCAAGCAGCCATGTTTTGTGGTGGTTCATCTGGCTCCCCTTCAACTCTATCCTGACCCCTGGATGTTTCTTGAGTTAGATCAGTAGTCTTTGTACACTGCTGTTTATCAGAAAGCCCTGGGTTTCTGGATTGGCTTATGAAGATTTGGGTTTAGGTTAAAAGCACATCACAGGCAAACATATGTTGAGCATTATTCAGTGTGTGTCGACTTTGAAGAGCCTCCCAGGTATATGTAGGATTTCATATGATGCGAAGATGAATTCACTTCAAGGTACTCAATCTTATTGCCAATCTTCTTCAATAAGAAAGCATCTCTAGCCTCCTTACTTTGCACATCTGTGTTTGATAACATAGGAGAATGTCTTTGATTAGACTTTCAGAGTAATCATTCAAACGCAACTTTCTCCTCCGCTTTGCCACATCTTATAAAGTTAGATTTTGCACATTAGTGATGCAGCTGATTGCACTGAAATAATATTGACTTTATGAGAGACTGTAATCTTGTTCAAAACTTCCTCCCTCCCCCAAAGTGCTGCTATTTTGGTGTCAGGTTCTCCTCCGTCACCACTTTTACGAGCACTTCCCAAAATACTATTTTCTTTTTGTTTCTTTTCCTTTATTGTATTTTTATAACTTTTAATCATGTTTTTATGATACCTTAATAGCCTAAGGCAAAGTGACAAGTGGCATTTTCTCTTCCCTAAATCATTTTTCACTTTTATGTTAACCTAATGGCATTGAAAGAAAAGTGGTCTCTGGATTGTGACCAAAATACTTATTTATAATTTTCCACAATATACTTTATGTTTCTAAGCATCAACATCTCTTAAAGCATCTGTACTATTCATTTTTGCTCACTCTCTGTAATGATTTGTTTCTAGCAATTACAAAAGTAAAATTTTGGCCTTTCTCTTTTTTTATAATTTAAACAGTTAATAACATTGCTGTTTTATTAAAAAAATTAGTTATTAAACTATCTATTAAAAAACTATTTACATCTTGTTTGCAATTAGTACTTCTATTGAAAGTGAAAGTGTTAGTTGCTCAGTTGTGTCCAACTCTTTGTGACCCCATGGACTACAGCCCAGCAGGCTTCTCTGAATATTCCATGGAATTCTCCAGGCAAGAATAGTAGAATGGAAAGTCATTGTCTTCTCCAGGTGATCCTTCCAACCTAGGGATCAAATCCAGGTCTCCTGGATTGAAGGCAGAATCTGTACCATCTGAGCCATCAGGGAAGCCCTTATTATTTGCACATTGAATCAATAACAAGAGCAGTTTTTGTGTTTTTTTAAATCTATATTCTTCATTCATCTTCCTGGTTTTCTCATTAAATTGTGAAATTGTTCTATTGTCATTTTTCAAAAGGTGAATGTTATTTTGTGGAATAAAATAGAAAGTTGAATTAGAAACAGAAGCAATCAGTGCCTGGACATTATTAAGCTATTATTGTCTCTTTTCTCACTTTGTACCCCTGGCTCCCCATTCATGTTGTGAAATTAAATATATCTTTGAAACCAGTGCTTTTGATGAGATCATTCCTTGGAGGAATTGTATCTGTGATTAATCTCTTAGTCCTAGTTGGTCACAGTCTTTTTTTACCCTCATCTACTAATCTTGATAGAGGTAGCCCGAATCATCTCCTTTGGGCAAGGAGTGGTGGATTTGTAACTGTGAAAGGACGACCTCGGGCTGGGTGCTCTGGAGGGGGACAAGTGTTGGTTTTTTGTTTTTTTTTTTTTAAGCTGTCATTCTTTAATATTCTTTTCTGTGTCTTTTTTTCTGCTTCAGTATTTAAAATTGTTGGCATTTAGAAACTCAAACAAAGTTCTGTATTATAAACATTAAATACATGGCAGTAAACATTTCAGAAAACTATTAGCTGGTAGCAAATATCTTTCTAAGTGGCTTAGGCTATCACCCACCATTCTGGTGTTTCTTTAAAAAAATGAAGAATTTTCCTGTAGATATATATGATGAAAAGATACAAAATACTTGTTTGATTCCACATTTGCTTCAAAACTTCTTAAACTAGTGCAGCCCACTAAAAGTAAGTGAAATGATCAAACTGCAGTCCTCTTATCTGTCAGTTGCTGTCTTATATGATTGCCATAAATAATGAGCCACATCCTTTAAGGGAGAGGATTTCTCCCAAGAAATTCANCTAAAATAAATGAATAAATTAAAAATATACCTAAAAATAAAAGAATAAATAAAAGTGGAGCAGAGGAAGATGAAAAATTGCTGAGTAGACGAGGTCAGTAAATGCTTATTTGAATTCAGAACTGAATTCTATCTCATATCATTAATGTATATTCTAGGATTAGTGACATCTCATTAAGAAAGGATATCATTCCTTTTATATACAAATGTCATGAATAAATAATACAAAAGCTTACAAAGTAAGAAAATGTTTTGTGAATTTTGCTTGTGTGGCTAATAGAGATTGCAGATATGGTAAATGAGAGACTTAGAAAAAAATGTTTACTTTTAAGCTACCCATATGGTTTTGCTTCTTTTAATAGATACCAACATATGAGATGGCTGATCCACGTTAAGTAGGCCACCTGGAACTGCTGAGCAGTTTTCCTTGCTTTTCTTTCCCTTTCCTGAACAAAGTAAACCAATAAAAATGAGCATAGAATCAGAGAAGATAGCTTCATTACCATTGTATCCAAGTTTAGAACCCAAGGAAATAGAAATACATTTTTATCTGTGTGTGTTTGTATATACATACAGTTGTCCCTTGGTATCTGTGGGGGATTCTCTCAGGACTTCCCGAGGATACCAAAATCCATGATTGCTTGAGCTTCTTGCATAAAATGGTGAAGTATTTGCATATAACCTACACACATTCCCCTGTATATTTTAAATCATCTTTAAATTACTTATAATATCTAATACAATGTAAATGCTATGTAAGTATTTGTAAATACAATGTAAAAGCTATGTAAATATTTGCCAGTGTACTGCAACTGCAAGTTTTGTTTTTTGGAACTTTCTGGAATTTTTCAAAAGTATTTTGATCCACAGTTGATTGGATCCATGATTGTGAAACCTGTAGATAGAGCGAGCCAAATGTATGCATATATTTGTACATATATAAATTTATATATACATTTATATTTCCAACGTTGGAGAAAATAAATATTAAGCATTCAATTTGAGTCATAAGTGACAACAATATGAAGCTCCTTTCAATTCCTAAAAGTTTTAAAATATATACTTCATAGCTATATTAACCGTATATAAGGAAGAAGGAAATTAATGGGGAAGAGTTGGCAAAGGAGATGAGGAAAGTGGCAGCTGTACAATTTTAATATTTTTCAAAGTATGAAGAGGTAAATGTCACCTCATTTACTAATATTTATTTATTCAGAAATATTTATTGAGTACTTAAGATATGCTATTTACTGGTCTGGGCATTGGTGACAAAACAACAAACAAATGGAGAACTTCCTCATTTTCACGTAGCTTAAATTTTATGAAGATAAATACTGAATATTTTAATATATGTGATATAATGATGAAGAACGATAAGGCGGGAAAAAGGAAACATTGTCAATGGAAGGTATGGGAATTGGGAGTGTAAGTTTTGAGAGAGTAAATAGAGAAGTGCTTTCTGCAAAGGTGACATCTGAGAAACTACTTGAAGTGAGAGAGAAAATCCTAAAGCAATGTGAGAAAAAGCATTATAGGCAAAGAATGCATTATGTACAATGGTCCTGAAGAGCTGGCTAGGTATATTCAAGGGATTTCAAGGAGGCTAGTGACTGGAGTCAAGTGAACAAGAGAAAGAATGGTAAAAGATCAGGTAACAGAGGTAGTGGAAGACCAGACTATGTAGGACATTAAACACAAAAACATAAACTTTGTGTTTTGTTCTGAGTTAAATTGTAATGCATTGAATGGGCTTCTGTGTAAAATAGCAATATGATATGTATTTCATAGAAGTAGCTTTGGCTGCTGTGTGGAGAATGGTAAATAGATGGGAGAGACTTTGTTCTTTTTTATTTTTCAAGATGGTTTTGCCTATAAAAGACCTTGAAATTCCCAGTGAATTTAAGATTAGATTCTCTGTTGCTGCAAAAATTTCAGCTGGAATTTATATAGGAATTTAAATAAATTTTAGATTGCTTTCAGCTGTATTGAAATATTTTTAAAAATATTTATTTCCCTGCTCCAGGTCTTAGTGGTAGCATGTGGGCTCTTTTTTTAGTTGTGGCATGTGAACTTCTATTTGCAGCATGCAGGATCTAATTCACTGTCCAGGGGTTGAACCTGGACCCCCTGCACTTAGAGCACAGAATCTTGGCTACTGGACCACCAGGGAAGTCCCTTTATTGACATCTTAATAATATTAAATCTCCCAGTCCATGAACATATACTATCTTTATATTTATTTAGGACTTTGTTGTTTGTAGAGGAAAATTCTTGCACTTAAACTTTTTAAAGTATCTTTAAAAAAATATGATTATAAATAAATTTAAAAGTTTTTTCTTTCTGATTGTTCATTGGTATTGTGTACAAATATAATTAATTTGTGTATATTCTTCCTGTATCCCATAGCTTTGTTGAAATTGTTTATTATATCTACTACATTGTGTGTGATCTTTAGTTTTCTATATATATGATCATTCCTTCTATAAAATAAGTTTAATTATTTATTTTTGATCTGAATCTTATTTTTCATGTTCTTACTTTATGGCTTTGGCTAAAATTTCCAGTAAAATGTTGAACAGAGGTGGCAAAAGTAGACACTGTCCTTTTTTCTGACCTTAGGGAGAAATATTTCAGTCTTTCTCCATTGAGTATGATGTTAGTTGTTTTTTATAGATGCCCTTGTTGAGGTTAAAAGAGTACCCTTCTATTCACAATGTTTTAAGTGCGTTTTTATAATTTAAATGTGTAGGATCTTGTCAAATGCATTTTTGTGTGTCTTTTGAGATGATTTTAAAATTTGTTCTATTAATACATTACATGGATTTTGCTTTGTATGTTGAACCACTCTTGCATTTCTTGGTTAATCCCAATTGTTCATGGTGTAAAGTCTTTTTCATATCCTTAATTTGGTTTGCTGGCATTTTCTTGAGGATTTTGCAATTCAAAGGGATATTGGTCTTTGGTCTCCTTTTCCTATGATGGTATCAGGCCCTGTAGAATGAATTAGGAAATGTCCTCCTCGCCTCTATTTTGTGAAAGAGTTTCCAAAGGCTTTTTTTTTTTTCCTTCAAACATTTGGTAGAATGAACCAGTGAAGTTGTATGGAACTGAACTAAAAATTAACAATGTGCTTTAGAGTGAAAAATACAGAGTAAGACATCTTTCTTATTTAAAATGATACATTTTAATAAAAAATGATAAATTCTGTACAATTATTAACATTTTTACATAATACCTCTAGAATTGGGGGTTGCCTGTCCATAACAGAGATAATGAAGTGGCATGAAATACAATTATTGACTGTAACAGAATATCACCCCCAATGTCTGATAAATTTTCTTTCTGCTCACATTTTAGGGGTATTTCATAAATTCTGAGAAGTTGTATACAATTTTAGAGGACTAAAAGAAATGAAATAAATACCAATTCACAAAGCTGGTATTCAATATGATTTTGCTAAAAGGTTGA
>SJYV01037313.1:0-15328 GCA_006410875.1 Neotragus pygmaeus | reverse complement strand
CAGCCATTAAAAAGAATAAAGTTGAATCAGTTCTAATGAGATGGATGAAACTGGAGCCTATTATACAGAGTGAAGTAAGCCAGAAAGAAAAACACCAATACAGTATACTGACACATATATTTGGAATTTAGAAAGATAGTAATGATGATCCTGTATGTGAGACAACAAAAGAGACACAGATGTATAGAACGGACTTTTGGCCTCTGAGGGATAGTGAGAGGGTGGGATGATTTGGGAGAATGGCATTGAAGCATGTATACTATCATGTAAGAAACGAGGCATCGGTCTATGTTTCATGCAGAATGCAGGATGCTTGGAGCTGGTGCACAGGGATGATCCAGAGAGACATTGTGGGGTGGGAGGTGGGAGGGGGATTCAGGATTGGGAGCTCATATACACCTGTGGTGGATTCATGTCGATGTATGGCAAAGCCAATAGAGTATTGTAAAGTAAAATAAAGTAAAAAAAAATTAAAATAATTCATTTTCAAAAATATAAAAATATTCTATAATTTACATGCAAAGCATTATGGTACCATTGAGCCATTTATACTGCACAGTAAATATTTGTAGAAAACAAAAGACAATACTAACTATTGTAGAAATATTTATACAAACAAAATTAGCAGTTGAAAAACAATTATTTCTGTTTCAATAATAATATACAAAATAACAAAATATTTTTGTAAAAGGATTACGTACTATAAAGTTTTTCTCAAGAAGCCCTCTGAGATTAATTACTCGTGTAATTGATGCTTTGATTATAATATTTTTAAAGAATTCAAGGATAAGATGTCAAGATATTTAGCATGTCATTCATACATGTTATTGTAGCAAATACATTGAGACCAGTTGACACATATGATATCATAGATTATTTTTTGAAGTAGCTAAATTTATATGAGGAACACTTTGAAATATACCTTAAAAATGTTGCAATGATATAGTAAAATCATTGAGTTTTGCCAGTTACCTTACACTAAGAAATGTAAAGGATTTATTCAACTTTAAGATATATATTTTTATTATACTAAAGAAACAAGGAAATATATAATTGCTCATAACTGGTAACATTTTAATTGATAATGGGTGGTTGGTCCTTTGTCATATCATATCTAATAGATATCTTTGAATAAATAAACATAGTTAAGGTAAGGGTCCCTTTACAACAAAGATGATCTTTTTACAAGGTAAGAAACTAAGTCCTTTTTTCAAAATAATCTGAAATTAAAGTGAGAATATATTGAAATGACATTTAGGTATTTTTGCTTTAGTAAGTATAAGGTTTATTTTAAAATCCCATATCCAAATTGTAGTGAAAAGATAAAAAATTGTGGGATATAGAGCCATTTTCTCATCTTTACAAAGGACTTTTGTTAGGAATAAACAAGTTAATACCTTAATAGTCTGTAGAACAGTGTCTAAAATTCTATAAGCACTCAATCTCTCTTTCAAAGTTATTCATTTGTGTCTGACTCTTTGTGACCCCGTGGGTTGTAGTACACCGTCTTCCTCTGTCAATGGAGTTCTCCTAGCAAGAATACTGAAATGGGTAGACATTCCCTTCTCCAAGGGATCTTTCTGATCCAGGTATTGAACTCAGGCCTCTTGCATTGTTGGCAGATTCTTTACTGTCTGATCCACAGGGAAGCCCATAGGCAGTGCTTAAGTGATAAATATTATTATTTTATCATTACCATAATTGTTTCATGTAATATAGTTTGTACCCTGACATAAAGGCGACAGGAAAAGTTTTAGATCTTTTGAATAGATGTCTAATACTCTGCATATTATATAATTTGAAAAAATTTACTCTAATTACATCTGGAAGTTTCAGTGGAAGTATATTGCTTATTTTTATTTACCTGTTTAAATATAGTTGATGTACAGTATTAGTTTCAAGTGAATAACATAGTGATTTGATATTCAATATGTTAGAAAAATGAACTTCACAATAAGACTTCTGATCACCTGTCTTCATAAAAAAATTATTACAATATTATTGACTATATTAATTATACTATATATCCTGTTACCCAAGACAGTTATTTTATAACTGGATGTTTATATCTCTTAATTACCCTCACCTATTTCACCTGATCCCCTTCACCCCTGCCCACTGGCAACCACTGGTTTGTTCTGTGTATCTTTGGTTCTGTTTTGTTCATTCATTTATTTTGTTTCTTAGAATCCACATATAGTTGAGATCATATAGTATTTGTATTTCTCTCACTGACATTTCGCAGGATGACATCTTCTAAATTCATTCATGTTGTCATAAATGGCAAGATTTCCTTATTTAGAGGCTCAGTAATATTCAATTGCATATATTAACAACTATTTCTTTATTCATTCATCTACTAATAAGCCCTTGGGCCATTTCCAGATTTTAGCTATTGTGAATAATACTGCAGTGAACATGAGGTTGCATATATCTTTTCTAATTAGTGTTTTTGTTTTCTTCTTGCAAAGTTCTAGGATTGGAATTCCTGGATTATATAGTAGTTCTATTTTTAATTTTTAGAGAGAACTCCACCTTGTTTTTCATAGTGACTGCACTAATTTACAATACTAACAGAGTAAGAGTGTTCTTTTTTCTTTACATCCTTATCAACACTAGTTACTAGTTGTCTTTTTGACAATAGCCAATCTGATGGGTATGAGGTCATATCTCTATGTACTTTTGATTTGCATTTTCAGTTGATTACCAATGTAGAGAATATGTCACATCATATATCTATTGGCCATTGATATGTCTTCTTTGGGAAAAATATCTCTTCAAGTTCTATGCACATTTTTTAATACTAAGTTCAGTGCATATTTTGGATAAACCCAACCCCCATCAAATGGAACAGTTGAAAATATCATCTGCCTTTCAGTAGACAGATTTTTAATTGTGTTGATGTTTTCCTTTGCTATAGAAAAACATGTTTGATGTAGTTTCACTTCTTTACTTTTGTATTTGTTTCTCCTGCTTAAGGAGACAGATCTTTTTAAAAAAATCGCTAAGATTAATATAAAAATGTGTATTGCCAATGGTTTCTTCTAGGAGTCTTATGGTTTCAGGTCTTAAAACAATTAAGCCTTTAATCAATTTTGAGGTGTTTCTTAAATATGAAATAGTGTTCTAATCTCATTGATTTTTATGTAACTGTTCAGTCTTTTTCAAAAGCATTTATTGAAGCATTGTCTTTTCCCCATTGTGTATTTTTGTTTACTTTTTTTTAGATAAATTGAATATATAAATCTAGGTTTACTTCTGGGTTCTTATTCAATTCCATTGATCTCTATGTCTGTTTTCTGCCAGTACCATACTGCTTTAATCATTGTGCCTTATGAAGTATAGTTTGAAATTGGGGAACATAAAATCTCAGATTATGTTCTTCTTTCTCAATTGCTTTGACTTTTCATCATTGTATTATGTATATAGTCATGTATGGATGTGANGTGCTGCGATTCATGGGGTCGCAGAGTCAGACACGACTGAGCGACTGAACTGAACTGAACTGAACTGAACTGAGGGGGTGGGGCAGGGGAAGGATCCTGGAACCAATTCCTTGCAGATAACAAGTGACAACTGTATGCATAAATGAGATCAGACAAGATTCCAATTTCCGCTCTCGACCTGGCAGGATGTGAAATCTTTTTTGTTCCCTGTATTACTTAAATCTGGGCTTCCCTAGTTGCTCAGTGGTAAAGAATCCTCCTGCCAGTGCAAGAGACATGGGTTTAATCCCTGGGTCAGGAAGATTCCCTGGAGAAGGAAGTGGCAATCCACTCCAGTATTCTTGTCTGGATAATTCAGTGGACAGAGGAGTCTGGTGGGCTATAATCCATGGGGCTGCAAAGAGTCGGACACAACCAAGGAACACAGATGGAGTAGCTGTTAAAGCCACAGCTTTTCATCTTAGCCACAGCCACAATGCTTCCGGATGAATGAACTCTGCTTTCCAGGTATTACTTAGAAAAATGTTTCACACCTAATACAGTCTCAAGATAGATTTGCTGATAGACTGGATGAACAAAATCTGATGGTTTGTCATGATAATTTGTCTGAACTTGCAAAATGACCTGAAATGCAGAATTTTACAGCAGATACTAGTGGACATAAGAGAGAGCTAACAGGTGCTGTCAGAACCGAAGGGGAGGGATGCTCTTGGCTGGCTTCCCTGATGGCTCATCAGGTAAAGAACCCACTGCCTGTGCAGAAGACACAGGAGCCTGGGGTTCAGTCCCGTGGAGGAAGGAACGGCAGCCCAGCCCAGCGTTCTTGTCTGGGAAACCCCGTGGGCAGAGGGGTCTGGGGTGCTGCGGTCTGTGGGGTCACACAGTGGGACATGACTGAGCGACTAAGCCAGCAGACTCTTGGATGGGACAAGAGGATGTGATCAAAGGCAGCTGGGCAGAGAGGACCTTGAACCCTCGATGAAAAGTAGAATTTGGAGAAATGAAGAGTCCAGTTGGGGCTAGAGAAGGCTGAAGACAAAGAACAGCAGAAGTTACCACACGGAAGCCTGAAACTCATGTCCCAGGTCATCCTGTGCTGACCAGACTGTTTCAACAAAGGAAGCTTTGGAGTAGGTGAGGAGGAGATAAGGCTGAACAGGTACGGTTGCGCCATATGGGGAAGAGCGCTGAAAGCCACGCTGAATCTATTTGGGGATTTCTAGAATTTCTGCCAGTCCTCATAACACANCGACTAAGCCAGCAGACTCTTGGATGGGACAAGAGGATGTGATCAAAGGCAGCTGGGCAGAGAGGACCTTGAACCCTCGATGAAAAGTAGAATTTGGAGAAATGAAGAGTCCAGTTGGGGCTAGAGAAGGCTGAAGACAAAGAACAGCAGAAGTTACCACACGGAAGCCTGAAACTCATGTCCCAGGTCATCCTGTGCTGACCAGACTGTTTCAACAAAGGAAGCTTTGGAGTAGGTGAGGAGGAGATAAGGCTGAACAGGTACGGTTGCGCCATATGGGGAAGAGCGCTGAAAGCCACGCTGAATCTATTTGGGGATTTCTAGAATTTCTGCCAGTCCTCATAACACATGGTTATAAAATACAGTTAAAAAAAAAGGATTAAAAGATATTGTGTAAGCACAACTCACCAGCCAGTCCCCTAAACCATCTCCCACGTGGGGGAGCCCAGTATACTTAATTAGATATCATATTACGTTGCTGTTGTTTAGTCGCTAAGTCATGTCCGACTCTTTGCGACCTCACGGACTGTAGCCCTCCAGACTCCTCCATCCATGGGATTCTCCAGGTAAGAATACTGGAGTGGGTTGCCATTTCCTTCTCTAGGGGATCGTCCTGACCCAGGGATCGAACCAGGATCTCCTACATCAGCAGGCAGATTCTTTACCACCAAGCCACTAGGGAGCCCCATATATTAATATGTAACACATCTGTTTACATCATGATTTTCTAAAACATAGAAAACCAGGTATCAGCCCTGAATTCTGAGCCCTACCTTAGTTGCCTTTGCTTCCCTTGTTCCTGAGACCGAATGGACACGGTTGGAAAACACTCACAAATGTCAGGCGCAGGTGAGTTTTGCCACCTGGGTGACAATTTTCAAGCTGTGATGTATTCCTTGTCTCACCTCTGAAAAGATTGTGACCGTGGTCCTTGGTTGCCTTGCTAGAGCAGGGAAATAGGAACTTTTCTAAATCCTGAACAAAACGATATTTAGGCAGTGTAGAAAAACAGAATGCACGATTGTAGCTCTGTCTGTTTTAATCCTTAGTGGTTCTAATCAGATCCGCGAGCTGGGTTTAGAGGTATGAATTGTTAGAATCAGAAGGGGCCTTAGTCTGATCCTCCTTATTTTAGGGGACCAAAAAGAGGTTCAGAAAGGTGTAGTGACTTCCGACAGAAGACTCACCTAACTTTTTCTAAGCCAGGGCTAGAATCCCAACTCCGAGACTCTAGTGTGTTTCTTTGATCTTGGGAATTCCTTGGCATTTCAGTGGTTAGGACTCCCTGCTTCCACTGCCGAGGGCCTGGGAACGAAGATCCCACAAGTAGTGTGAACACCAAACCAATTACACCTTACCAGATCCTGTTAGTTTTAAATTAATTCAGAAATAGAGCTTCCCCGGTGGCTCAGTGGTAAGGACCCAGGTTCGAACCCTGAACTGGGAAGATCCCACATGCCGCCGAGCAACTAAGTCCGCTCTAGAGCCGGGGAGCAACTCCTGCAACCTGAACGTGCTGGAGCCAGCGCTCTGCAAGGAAGCCACCGCCATGAGCAGCCCGCGCCCCGCAGCTGCAGAGCCGCCCTCGCTCCCACCGCCAGGGAGTCCTCCCAGCAACAAAGACCCAGCACAGCCGAAAATAAACAAATCTAAAATAAAAATAGAGCATAGGTAACTGCTCACAGTGGGCTTCCCAGGGGGTGCTGGTGGTAAAGAGCACGCCTGCCAACGCAGGAGATGGAAGAATCACGGGTTCGATCCCTCGGTCGGGAAGATCCCCTGGAGGAGGGCGTGGCAACCCACTCGAGCTCGTGCCTGGAGAATCCCGTGGACAGAGGAGCCTGGCGAGCTACAGTTCACGGGGTCGCAGTCGGACACGACTGAGCACGCATGTACACCTGCTCCTGGTGGCGCCCAGCAGGCTTTCTCCAATGCAGCGCTGCGGACATCTGGACCAGACGATTCTTTCTCCTGGAGGCTGCGTGTGGACCGTGGTGCTGCGGCCACACCCCTGGTCTCTACCCACTGGATGCCACGCTCAGCACCACCTCGGAGTGGTGGGGCGAGCCAGTCCACCTCCAGACACCGTCACACGTTCCCTGGGGGTCAAAATCACTGCCTGTGGGGACACCGTACCCCCGCCTCCATCTTGTCCGCCCCACGTAATCCTCTAGAGCAGTCCCTCCGAGCCAGGCCGTCCTAACCTAAGGGCCTCTTCCAGTCTCCTCCCTCTCACCTGCCGGCAAAGGGCCCCTCCCAGGGGCTCCCGTCCCCTGCAGCTGTGAACTCGGCCTCTGGAATCCAGTTATTCCAGGTCAGCGTGCTGACAGGTCTCCTCTATCCTTTACTTACAGCGTGCATTTGAGCGCCTGCTGTATGCTCCATGCGGGGCACGGGGGATGCAGAGATCAGTGTCTGTGACCTCCAGCAGGTCAGTCTCCCAGGGGAGATGCAGGCGGCAACAAACTCCTATCTGCCTCCGGGGGAGTGTCGGAGGGTAATAGGAGGAGGGAATTCGCTCCTTACCCTGAGGGCAGACATAGGGATGATCCCAGAAGGGAGCCAAGAAGCCTAGAGCTTCAAGGACAAATCTGCAGGAGCTAAGAGGATGGATAAGGCGGGCCAGGCAGAGGGAGCGGGGTGTGGGCACAGGGCGGGAAGGAGAGGGTGGGACAAACCAGGAGAGTGCTTCCGACATCTGTACCCTGTGGCAGGGTACAGGGCTCCCCAGGAGGCCCAGGCGGTGAAGAACCTGCCTGCCACGCAGCAGACCCGAGCTCAGTCCCTGGGGCGGGAAGATCCCCTGGAGAAGGGAATGGTGACCCACTCCAGGATTCCTGCCTGGGCAATCTCTTGGACAGAGGATCCTGACAGGCTACAGTCCATGGGGTCACAAAGAGTTGGGCACAACCGAGTGACTGACACTTCATACATGGGTGAAACAGCCAGCCAGCGGGGGGTGCTTTACAGCACGGGGAACTCAGCTTGGGGCCCTGTGATGACCTAGGGGGGCGCGGGGAGGTCCAGGAGGGAAGGGGTGTGTGCACGCAGCTGATCCACTTTCTGTGCAGCAGAAACTAATGCAACACTGTAAAGCAATTATACTCCAATAAAAAAATTTAAAAACGAAAGCCAGATTTTTNCTAAAACATAGAAAACCAGGTATCAGCCCTGAATTCTGAGCCCTACCTTAGTTGCCTTTGCTTCCCTTGTTCCTGAGACCGAATGGACACGGTTGGAAAACACTCACAAATGTCAGGCGCAGGTGAGTTTTGCCACCTGGGTGACAATTTTCAAGCTGTGATGTATTCCTTGTCTCACCTCTGAAAAGATTGTGACCGTGGTCCTTGGTTGCCTTGCTAGAGCAGGGAAATAGGAACTCTTCTAAATCCTGAACAAAACGATATTTAGGCAGTGTAGAAAAACAGAATGCACGATTGTAGCTCTGTCTGTTTTAATCCTTAGTGGTTCTAATCAGATCCGCGAGCTGGGTTTAGAGGTATGAATTGTTAGAATCAGAAGGGGCCTTAGTCTGATCCTCCTTATTTTAGGGGACCAAAAAGAGGTTCAGAAAGGTGTAGTGACTTCCGACAGAAGACTCACCTAACTTTTTCTAAGCCAGGGCTAGAATCCCAACTCCGAGACTCTAGTGTGTTTCTTTGATCTTGGGAATTCCTTGGCATTTCAGTGGTTAGGACTCCCTGCTTCCACTGCCGAGGGCCTGGGAACGAAGATCCCACAAGTAGTGTGAACACCAAACCAATTACACCTTACCAGATCCTGTTAGTTTTAAATTAATTCAGAAATAGAGCTTCCCCGGTGGCTCAGTGGTAAGGACCCAGGTTCGAACCCTGAACTGGGAAGATCCCACATGCCGCCGAGCAACTAAGTCCGCTCTAGAGCCGGGGAGCAACTCCTGCAACCTGAACGTGCTGGAGCCAGCGCTCTGCAAGGAAGCCACCGCCATGAGCAGCCCGCGCCCCGCAGCTGCAGAGCCGCCCTCGCTCCCACCGCCAGGGAGTCCTCCCAGCAACAAAGACCCAGCACAGCCGAAAATAAACAAATCTAAAATAAAAATAGAGCATAGGTAACTGCTCACAGTGGGCTTCCCAGGGGGTGCTGGTGGTAAAGAGCACGCCTGCCAACGCAGGAGATGGAAGAATCACGGGTTCGATCCCTCGGTCGGGAAGATCCCCTGGAGGAGGGCGTGGCAACCCACTCGAGCTCGTGCCTGGAGAATCCCGTGGACAGAGGAGCCTGGCGAGCTACAGTTCACGGGGTCGCAGTCGGACACGACTGAGCACGCATGTACACCTGCTCCTGGTGGCGCCCAGCAGGCTTTCTCCAATGCAGCGCTGCGGACATCTGGACCAGACGATTCTTTCTCCTGGAGGCTGCGTGTGGACCGTGGTGCTGCGGCCACACCCCTGGTCTCTACCCACTGGATGCCACGCTCAGCACCACCTCGGAGTGGTGGGGCGAGCCAGTCCACCTCCAGACACCGTCACACGTTCCCTGGGGGTCAAAATCACTGCCTGTGGGGACACCGTACCCCCGCCTCCATCTTGTCCGCCCCACGTAATCCTCTAGAGCAGTCCCTCCGAGCCAGGCCGTCCTAACCTAAGGGCCTCTTCCAGTCTCCTCCCTCTCACCTGCCGGCAAAGGGCCCCTCCCAGGGGCTCCCGTCCCCTGCAGCTGTGAACTCGGCCTCTGGAATCCAGTTATTCCAGGTCAGCGTGCTGACAGGTCTCCTCTATCCTTTACTTACAGCGTGCATTTGAGCGCCTGCTGTATGCTCCATGCGGGGCACGGGGGATGCAGAGATCAGTGTCTGTGACCTCCAGCAGGTCAGTCTCCCAGGGGAGATGCAGGCGGCAACAAACTCCTATCTGCCTCCGGGGGAGTGTCGGAGGGTAATAGGAGGAGGGAATTCGCTCCTTACCCTGAGGGCAGACATAGGGATGATCCCAGAAGGGAGCCAAGAAGCCTAGAGCTTCAAGGACAAATCTGCAGGAGCTAAGAGGATGGATAAGGCGGGCCAGGCAGAGGGAGCGGGGTGTGGGCACAGGGCGGGAAGGAGAGGGTGGGACAAACCAGGAGAGTGCTTCCGACATCTGTACCCTGTGGCAGGGTACAGGGCTCCCCAGGAGGCCCAGGCGGTGAAGAACCTGCCTGCCACGCAGCAGACCCGAGCTCAGTCCCTGGGGCGGGAAGATCCCCTGGAGAAGGGAATGGTGACCCACTCCAGGATTCCTGCCTGGGCAATCTCTTGGACAGAGGATCCTGACAGGCTACAGTCCATGGGGTCACAAAGAGTTGGGCACAACCGAGTGACTGACACTTCATACATGGGTGAAACAGCCAGCCAGCGGGGGGTGCTTTACAGCACGGGGAACTCAGCTTGGGGCCCTGTGATGACCTAGGGGGGCGCGGGGAGGTCCAGGAGGGAAGGGGTGTGTGCACGCAGCTGATCCACTTTCTGTGCAGCAGAAACTAATGCAACACTGTAAAGCAATTATACTCCAATAAAAAAATTTAAAAACGAAAGCCAGATTTTTATTATTAGATTATCATATAATCATGTTACAAACATCTTATTTTTAGGATTATTTTGCATTCAGTTCCCATTTAGTATGACTCACCTCTATTTTTAAATTGGTCCCAATGTGTATTTGAAGTTTTTAAAATTTAATTTTCTCCTTCATTAGATTCTTGTTTTCGGTTTATCACTTGGTCAGTTCTTATGTAAACTATTAATTTTCTCAAGAAAGGCATAAATTGGCATCTACGAACATAGGAACATCTGTAAAAAACAATTCAGGGTTTCATGCAAAAATGAATTAGGCAGCCATAAAAGTTTGGATCTATTTAAAAAAAAAGCGAGGGTGGAGCAATCCTGGCTTCCGGCAGCAGCACCTGCAGAGCGACACAGCATGAGAATGGATTGCGGAGAAGCAGGACCCGGGCCTCAGGGAGCCAGTTACCCCCAGCTTGAGAGCGGGGCATTGATCTCGAAGGTGACGAGAAGCTGGGGGAGACTGCATCGAGTTCTTGTATTCGAGACTGCCTTGCATTCTAGAAAGATCTGAAGCACAGACAATTTTAAAGATGAAGAATCAAAGTAGGAGCGCAGGTCACTGGAAGAGAAACACCTGCCGGCCTGCACGCTCACCACCAGGAGTGGGGTTCTCCTTGGAGGAGCACGGCAGCGGACTCCCGCGAAGAGGAGCAGCCTGCGACCGTACAGATGTATTAATACAACCTCCTCCTCCACCCAGGAGGGGGCTGGAGGGAGCCTGTCACCACCTGGACAAGAGAAGAACTTTTCCTCTGGGACTCCAAGCCTTTGCAGAGAGGCCGAGTTCCCTGCAGAAATTCAAAGAACGTTTTTCCCAGAAAGAAAAACTGATATGTGTTGTCAATTGTAAATCACACTGAGGGAACTCTGCTCCAAGTTATGTAGCAGCCTGGATGGGAGGGCAGTGTGGGGGAGAATGGACACATGTATACAGTTGGCTGAGTCCCTTTCCCGTGCAGCTGAAACTATCATAACATTGTGATCAGCTACACTTCAATACAAAACAGAAAGTTTAAAAAATATATATGGTTCAATTTATGGTCAAAGGTAATCAACCCTGATCCTAAAGGAAATCAACCCTGAATATGCATTGGAAGGACTGATGTTGAAGCTGAAGCTCCAATGCTTTGGCCACCTGATTCGAAGAGGTGACTCCCTGGGAAAAACCCTGATGCTGGGAGACTGAAGGCAGAAGGGGACGACAGAGGAAGAGATGGTTGGATGGCATCACCGACTCAATGGACGTGGGTTTGAGCAAACTCCGGGAGATGGTTGAAGGACAGAGAGGCCTTATGCGTTGCCGTTCATGGGGTCACAAAGAGTCAGACAGGACTGAGCAACTGAACAACAACAGGTCAAAGGTGTTTTGCATAGTGTGTGTATGTGTGTGTGTGTGCGCACTGGCTATTAAACACATCACTGTCTATAGCAACATGAACGGCAGACTCACCTGCAGGACAGAAGCCACTTGCTGTGGCCCGGGCACGCCCATGTGGAGAAACTACAGGCACAACTCCTGCAGCAAAACGCCCCAGACACGATGTGATTCAAGCTCTTCAGGAAAGAAGGGCTTCTGGGGCAATCCAAGAGAGAGCAATGCTGCTGACCACGTGAAATGCAAATGTTAGTGAGCTCAGGCCCACGTCTGCTCCTCCATCGATGCTTGGAAAAGTGAACTGGATGCGCCAAAATGGATCTCCATGCCCATGTCGTCTCCTACTTAAATGACACTTAAGGGGAAAAATGCGGGTTCAACAAGGCTCAGATTATATGTGCAAGAAAGGGAGGAATCACAGCATGGATTTCTTCAGAAAGATAGTGAAAGAAAGGCAAACAGCAAGTCTTTGTATCTGAGCTCATGGGACCAGCGCCTTCCTTTTGGAGCCAGAAGCTAGTATGAACATGAGGTGACCTTAATTAATTCTCATTCATGTCAGCAGAGGGGATCAACTTAAGTAAATTGATGTTAGCTCCATGACCTACTGCATATTTGTTTTAAGAGCTGATTTGTAGCTGAAACATGGTGGCCTTCTTCCCTCTGATTCATCCATTACTCAGAAGGCCCTGGCTTCTTAGAATTCTTAATAAAATTCCAATAGTCTTCATCAGTGGTCATCAAACACAGCCAAACCCTCTTTCAAAGTGCCTCTTTTTGCCTTTTGCTACCAACCTGACCTATCTCTAGCTTCTCCTGGTTTCAAATCTTGACCGTTGAGGGCATACTTACCTTCTTAAAATAAAGCTTTGATTCAGTTACATCCCTTTCCAAAGCTGTTTCACCAGCTCCGAAGTACCAGCAGAATAAAGCCCAAGCCCCTGGCTTGGCCCCCACTGTGAATCTCGCCCACTCCCACATGGCATGCAGTGTAGACGGGCTTCCTTGCTCTCTCCTAAACAGGGCTGCTTCAGATGTCCATGCGGCTTCCCTGATGGCTCAGCTGGGAAAGAATTTGTCTGCAATGCAGGAGATGCAGGTTCGATCCCTGGGTGGGGACGATCCCCTGGAGGAGGGCATGGCAACCCACTCCAGGGTTCTTGCCTGGAGAATCCCATGGACAGGGGAGCCTGGCGGGCTGCAGTCCGTGGGGTCACAGAGTGAGACACGACTGAGCACACGCAGATGTCCACTGTGCTTGTTCACACCTCAGCAGGTTCACACTCTCAGTTCCACCCTCGACCTGAAAAGCACCTTTCTGACTCCGGTCCACGCAGTGAAGAGGACTGAGCTCACTTCAGCCCAGGCCCCCTCCATCCCTTGCACGGAATGTCCCATGCCTGCCTGCTTCCCTGAGAAGGGGTGACATCTCTGCCCACCTGCTGTCCAGCTCCTAGCCGTGAGCATTACCGGCTGACCTCAGGTTCTGGAGAGGGCCTGGCACACTCCAGGGGTTCAACAAAACTCAGTAAACTCTGCTGAACAAATGCGGGACATCTGACTGTTAATACAGCATGACCACCCACTTTCTCCCTGAGGCCAGGGGACTTTCCTAGCCCCCTTCAGGTGAGAAACAACATCTAAGCAATTTAACTCTGATAAAGCTTGCTTTGACACAGAAAAAGCAGAACTTCCTCCGTGATCCTTCAAGAAATGAGAACTCCCCATCCCCCCTGCCTCCACCGGCCCCAGCACTGAATTTCAGATTCCCCAAAGCGACCTGGACCTCTGCTTACTAAATAAAACTTTGCATCTTCTCTGCAGCCACCTCCCCCTGGCCAAATCACCAGCGAATTCTCCAGGCAAGAAAAAGTTTTTTTTAAAAATGGACGTTTGAGGTGGGGGAAAAGAAACGTCCACAGGTAGGAACCGTCCAGCTGGTACTGCCCTGCAAACACGTGAACCCCGAAACTGACTTTCGAGCCGGCCGAGTGGTTTTCAGCCAAACCAATGTTTTTTAGCTGCTGTTTCAGGAGCTTTTGGAGAACACAGATGCCCGCTCCCCTCGGCCTTGCCCGGCTTCTTCCATTACCGGGTACCGAGTGCGTGTCCAACTTGTTTACCTGGACGCAAGCTCGCCGCCTCTAATCTTCCCGCGCAGCGACCCGCGCGACCACGTGTTCTGAAGTCAGAGCCCCGCGGACTCCGCGCAGGAACTACACTTCCCAGCGGCCCCCGCGCCCTTCGCAGGAAGGACGTCTGCGCACTAAGATACTCAGTTCCAAGTTTGGAGCTTTTAGCTGCCAGCCCTGGCCCATCATGTAGCTGCAGCACAGCCTTCCCTAACGTTGCAACTGGGGGAAAAATCACTTTCCAGTCTGCTTTGCAAGGCGTGCATTTCCATCTGGATCCCCTGGAAGTCCATCTGCTGCCTCGGTCAAGAGAAACTCCACTTGCATGAAGATTGCACGCCTGCAGCTTGCATCTTTGTTGCAAAACTAGCTACAGAAGAGAAGCAAGGCAAAGTCTTTTGTGCTCCCCTCCCCCATCAAAGGAAAGGGGAAAATGTCTCAGTCGAAAGGTAAGAGCCTATTTGCATTACTTGCAAAAAATGCAAAGGGTTGTGCATGCATTTATGAATGCATGGATGCAATTTACGCCTGGCGATTGCATTTTTAAGTTTGAGGTTTTCCACAGCTCAGTTGCATTTCCTGTTTAGTATGTGTCTTTTTTTTTTTTTTTGCAGACACAGAGAGTTCCTGTAAGGCAGGGCTTGCAGTTCAGCTGTGCATTGACGTTATTTGCATTCTTCTGCTAGGATTGCTGAGCTCTTTTTTGCCTTTTGCCCAGTCAGGAGAGATAGAGCAGGTTGGTAGCGTCTGAATGTGCAATGCTTTATGTAATTGTAAAATTCTGTAGTATGCACAGATATAATAGGAAATCTTATATGCGACAGGAATACGAACTTTTTAAAAAGTCGGTAGATGAAGATGAAAGGTAAAACTTGAATTCAACTAGTAGGAGATTAATGTCATCTTATACTCCTTTGGGAATGAACCGTTGCGGTGCTAGTATTTAGCTAAATTTCCATTGATATCGCTCTGAGCATTAAGCAACTTTTGATTTTTAAAGGAAGTAAAGGTGAGTGATAGCATTTTACAAAAAAGCAGACAAGACGTCTTTCTCTTCCGAGATTTTGCACTTTACGCTAATTGCTTATTGGTTCACAGTATTTAGAAGCAGCAATAAGGACATTGATGTTTTATGTTTTCCCATTTGGGAGATGCTTTGCATCTCCAGGGAAAATATGGGGAGAAAAACTGTACTTCTAAGCTTTACCCCAAGGTGGGGGGACTGCACGGTTTCATTGACAACCGTAATGAAAACTTTTAAGTGTGTAACTGCCTATATTTAGCATAGGTCAGAAGTCAGGGTTATGGTTGTTTTATGTTTTATTTTTCCTTGAAAAAATTTTATTTTTTTTTACACAGTTGTATTTTACAGACTTAATGTCAGGCTGGGGGATTAAAAATATAGAGATCTTGACATGACATTATAGAGCTGAGGGTATGTTATCAGGTGGCCCTGAGACTGTGACTTGTTTCAGAACAAATCCTCCTTGAGCTTGGGGAAAGATGTGTATAAGAGACACGATTCGAAGAGGTGACTCCCTGGGAAAA
>SJYV01037311.1:69922-80288 GCA_006410875.1 Neotragus pygmaeus | reverse complement strand
GCTCTACATTCCTGAATTCAGCTACCTGATTAGGCTATATGTGTCCATTAACACACTAGAGATGATTAGATAGCATCGCCAGCTCAATGGACATGACTCTGAGCAACTCTGTGAGATAGTGAAGGATGAGGAGCCTGGCGTGCTGCAGTCCATGGGGTCACAAACAGTCAGACACAACTTAGGGACTGAACAACAACAGACGAAAAACTAAAATTAGAAAATAATTTTTAACAAGAACTAAAATGAGGAAAAAATCTTCTGAAATAGAAGTGACTTGTCTTGGAATCAGCAGTGACCAATTTCATTGACTAGAGGAGAGGTTCATAGACTGCTAGAGCTGAAATGACAATACTTTAGAGATTATTACATTACTACATACTAAATATATATTACATTATGAATTGTTAAATCCTTCTCATCAAGAGATGAGGACATAGGAAGTGAGACATAGGAAGTGACTTGCTCACAGCTCTATGAAGGACTATGCAAATGCCACCAATTAAAGGGTGGCATATGAAACACACATCCAGCATAAGGAAGAAAATTTAGTCTGCAAGGAAAACAGCCGTGTGTAGGTTTCATCTGTCGGGGAGCTGGTGGAATTGATGGTTGGGAAACATCCAACACACTGTCCAAACACATGACTGATTTCTTTCCTCTCTTACTCTAAAAAGACTTCTGGATGCAGAGTGGATGGGCTAAGTGGTAGAACAGATGCCCGGGAAAGAAAAAATGGGCACCTCACACCCACAAGCTGTATCCAATGTACTGGAAAGACAGGTGTTTTCCCCAGATGTCTGGAGGGTAGCATTGGTGGACGGGCTGGTCTCACAGCTTCAAAGGGGCACATCTTTTGCCAGTCTGTCTATGTCCTGGATGTTGGTCCATAACAAATGTGTCCTCTATGAGATGCTAAGCTCCTAGACCACAGGCACCATGTGTCCCACCAGCGTTACTTGATGACTATCACGGAATGCCTGTCAGTCAAAAAGCTGAGATCCAGGCATCATTTCAGAGGGTTGAGCTTCTCGAGACTGATGATTTCCCGACTGAGGACCGGAGGCTGGCTGAAGCAGACAGAGATGCCGGTCAACGTTCTCCTCCCTCTCCTCCAAGAAAGATCACCTGCCCAAGTGCCCCCTGAGGCTGTCCCAGTGTGGGGACAAGAAAACAGCCTGACTGATGGCGGGTGATGGTGAGACCCATTCTGAGCACTGGAACGGCAAAGCGTTCTGAGCGAATATGCAGGATTCTCATTAAAAAGGGTTTCTTTCCAGACAGTTTGGTTTTCTCCATTATAATTTTGGCTCTCTGTGTTTCTGAGAAAGATCAAAGAACAGCTTCCTCTGGGAACCTTTCAGGCAGTCGCTGCTCCTATAGGAGCAGTGATCAGGGTTGCTTTTCCTGGAGAAAAGTGTTGGAACATATATAATTGCTAATGGTCCCAATCAGCTCAAGGAAGCTAGGCCTCAGCGACCCTTAAGCAGATTGAGAGAGGTTCTGGGCTCCTGCCACAGCCCTGGCATGCCCCAGGTCCCATCATGGGGCCACCACAAATTCTCCTTTAAGCCACACGCGAGTTAGGAAGTGTTCTGATAAATCTGTATGTTGTTTGTTTAGAGAGGATATCCACACCCAGGGGAAACTGTTTTTTTTTTTAAATGGCAGACCAACTGGTTACATATGATGACAGTGACAGCCTTCTTTCAAGACATAGACACAGTTGCCTGCTTATGAAGCCTTCCTTGACGGCTCTGAAATGCCTGGCCTTCACTTGTCTGAATTCTGACAAACCACAGAGAGAACGCCCAGTCACACACAGTCTATTCTGCCTCCCAAACTAAAAACGTTCATTTCTGAGAAGATAAGGACCATTGCATATGTATTTTTATTGCATAAAAATCTTTTTTTTTTTAAGACCGTAGATCTTTTTGAAATATTTATTTGGCTGTGCTGGGTTTTAGTTACAGCATGCAGGATCTAGTTCCCTGACCAGGGATCAAACCCAGGCCCCTGCATTGGAAGCATGGAGTCCGAGCCACTGGACCACCAGGGAAGTCTCAAACATTTTGTGTGTAGGTTAAACCGAGGAGCTTGCGTTACAGACTGACTGTGTCCCCTCCAGAATCCATATGATGAAGTCCTAACTGGCAATGTGATGGTATTAGGAGGCGGGGCCTTTGAGAGTTAATTCAGTTTAGATGGAGCTTCCCTGGTGGCTCAGGCAGTGAAGAATCTGCCTGAAGTTCAGGAGACCTGGGTTCAATCCCTGGGTAGGGAAGATCCCCTGGAGAATGGAATGGTTACTCCAGTATTCTTGTCTGGAGAATCCCATGGACAGAGGAGCCTGGTGGACTGCAGTCCATGGGATCACAAAGACACAGGCAAACTAACAGCAACTAACACTTTCACTTACTCTATTTAGATTAGGCCATGAGGGTGGGGTCCCGTGATAGGATTAGTGCCCTTATATTCTAAGAAGAAGGTGCCAGAGCTCTCTTTCTCTCCATATACATATAGAGAATGGGTCACGTGAGCTTACATGGGGTGGCAGTCCTCATCAGAACCAAACTTGCAGGCACCTTAATTTTGAACTTCATGGCCTCCAGGACTCTGAGAAATAAATGTCTGCACTAAGCCACCCAGTCAATGTTATTTTGTTACAGCAACTCAAGCTGATGAAGACAGCTGGGAAGGCTCAGACTGCAGTTTTTGTGGGTTTAGCTCTGTGATATCCAATTCTCATTTTTCACTCTGAGCCATCTGAGCTGAGAGATGGAGGCGGCAGCATTCCCCGCAAGCCCTCCTGCAGTGTGGACAGTGTTGTTCCTGGTCCTGTAGCTCAGAGCCTGGCTCTCTATCCCTCAAATCATATTCTATTCATATTGTTCTCAAATTCTTTTGCTGCTTATACTAGTCAGAGTGGACTTCAAGGTATGCCACTGAGACCCCAGCTCAATGACATGAACAAATATAGCTGGAAAGAAAGGGATTAAACCAGTTTCTTTACTGCAGGACTTCTCAGAACCATTCAAATAATATGCAGAGTAAATATCCAAGAGGGAGACACAGCAAGTGCCAGTATCTTCACTTAACCTTATGGGGACTGTCTGGCGAATGCATTCCAGAATGGATATAACCTTGCAGGTTTGCAAAGAACTCCAAGGCTGGTGCAAACTGTCTGTCCAGTCCTCCTAAACAGTACTGGCTCAGCCTATAAGAGTTACCCCAATTTTCTCTGTCATTCCCTGGCTCTCTGATGCCAGGCTAGCTGAAAATATCTCCTGAAAGAGATTTCTTTAAAAAAAAAAAAAAAGCCATAAAAAACAACAACAACAAAAGCCATAAAAACAAAAGGCAGAGAGAGCCACATTTTCTCTGCCTGAAGGTAGGTCTTCACCTGTTGCGTCCACTTTTGGGCCCAGTGGCTGTGTGTCTGTGTTTATTTTCATGACTATCTCAGTGCAAAACCTAACGAAAGAAGGACTTGTATGAAATCTGTATAAAACCGTGTGGGAGGGGAAGGGAGAGAATCCACAGGAAAATCCAGCCTGTGTTTCACCAGCTATGCATCCTTCCCCTCTTAAGAACATGTGTGCCACAATTCCTTAAGGATTTTTCTAAATGATTATATTGGGGTTCAGTCTTTCATATTCACCCATCTACTACAGTTCTTTTTAATTTGGGTGAACTCAGTTCCCCAACCAGGGATTGAATCTGAGCCTCCTGCAGTGGAAGCATGGAGTCTTAATCATTGGACCACCAGGAAGTACCATCTACCATACTGAAAGGCTCTTTTACTTTGTCACTGGGAGGACACAGCATTAAAAGCATGATGCACTTTGAAGTCAGAGATATCCGACTCTCAGCTCTGTCACTGTTATGGGTACTAATTGTTGTTGTTTAGTCACTCAGTCATGTTCGACTCTTTACGATCCCATGGACTGTAGCCAGTCAGGCTCCTCTGTCCATAGGATTCTGGAATGGGTTTCCTTTTCCAGGGGATCTTCCCAATCCAGGAATTGAATCCACGTCTCCTGCATTGCAGGCAGATTCTTTACCACTGAGTCATCAGGGAAGCAAGTGCTTAATCCTGCTGAGCCTCCAACATCCCAAATCAGATTGGCAAACAAAACACGCAGGAGGGGTACTACATCATGGGGAAGCTATTGGAGAATGGATAGAGGAGTGCTTCCTAGGTGACTCAGTGGTAAAGAATCCACCTGCCAATGCAAGAGACGCAAGAGACATGGGTTCTAACCTTGGGTCCTGAAGATCCTATGGAGTCAAAAACGGCAACCCACTCCAAGTATTCTTGCCTGGGAAATCCCATGGACAGAGGAGACTAGTGGGGCTACAGTCCATGGGCTTGTAAAGAAGCTGGACACAACAGAGCGACTGAGCACGCACGGACAGAGGAGTGAACAGCCACCCTATCTTAGAAGAGCAGAGGCCCTGAGATCCTTCTGGAAGTCTGACTCTGCCAGGCTCGGCCCTGGCAGCCAGGAGAGGGGTAAGCAGAGCTCATGACTCACGGGACTCCGATCTCAAAGATGTTGTTCTGGATCAACTGCTTCCCCAACATGATGATGCTGAGTTGGATGCACAGCTCCATGAGGCAGCCCCCAGGGGCGCACTGCAGGATGAGAAGATGCAAGAAGGGACATCAGACAGGCAAGGGCATGAGCTAAGCCAAGCTGCAGTGCGGATATAAGCACGGGTGGGGCCAGGGCAGGAGAGGCACCTACGAGCCACCAGCCAGGCAGGAGAAACCAGCGGCTATACTTGCCTCTTCCATGCGGTAACCATCAAACACATAAACATAGCTTCCGGGTCTACCGACAAACCTGGAAGGGAGAAGTGTGGGAAGAGTTAGGCAAAGAGAGAGGAAGTCAGGGCTGCGCGAGGGTGTGTCTCCCCAGTGGACCAGTCACTGCCCAGTGTCCTCCTAGGAAGATCTGGCCAGGGTGATGCTACTCTTCTGGGAAGGAGTTCACACCAGTTATCAGCTAACAATCACCCACCTTTGACTTGGTCACATCCCAGGGCAGAGGGGTTGAGGACAGGTGTGGTGTGGAGTTGAGGCAGTCATGTGTGTGTGTGTGTGTGCGTGTGTGTGCACGCGCGCGTGTGTGTGTGTGTGTGTGTGAGATCATTTCAGAGCCTAAACACAACGAAGTTTGGATTGTCTTAGCAGGTGCATGCGTGTTAAGTCGCTTCAATCATGTCCAACTCTCTGTGACCCTGTAGACCATGGTCCACCAGGTTCCTCTGTTCATGGGATTTCCCAGCCAAGTGGGCTGCCACGCCCTCTTTGTCTTTACGTGTACCATCCTGCAAATTCCTCCCTCAACTTGTGTCAAGAACTGATTTCTATAACTAACTATCCATTGGGATGGACATGTACACACTGCTGTATTTTAAATGGATGATCAATAGGAACATATTATGTAGCACAGGGAACTCTGCTCAATGTTATGTGGCAGTCTGGAGGGGAGGGGAGTTTGGGGGAGAATGGATACATGCATACGTATGGCTGAGTCCCTTCGCTGTTCACCTGAAACCATCACAACATTCCTCATTAATCAGCTATACTCCAATACAAAATAAAATGTATTTTAAAAAAAAGAATTGAGTTCTGACTGCAGTTCCTCCACAAGGGCTTCTGATTTCCCAGGAAATGAAGGCCAAGATGGACTAAAACCGTACGTGGAGATTCTTGGGCCCAGAAACGAAAAATTCAGACTTCTTACTGAAAATACTCAAAGGAATGGAAGAAGCCTGCCTCATTCCTCTTCTAAGATCTTAGGGTATGAATTATTAGGGAATAAGAAGATTGAGCAGGGAAGTGGAGAGGTACCAGCCAACCATGGAACCAGAGAGGCCAATAGAAGAATCCTACTTTCTTGAACTGTTATCCGCTCACCCATCTCCTGAAATCTTGCTCATCTCTTGGAGGCTCAGCTTGACTTCCCCTCTTGGTGCAGTCTTCCTGTCTCTGTTCATAATTACGCGTTCCCCTAACACTTTCTTTCCACCTTTTCTTACAGCACTTACTGCAGACTGCAGTGTGCTGCTGCCAAGACTCTCTCTCTCAGTACACTACAAGTTTATCTAAGGGTCAGAGCCCTGTGATTTATTTTCCTGGAATATCATATGTATGCAAGTTTCTATTTTTATTAAATCTAGACATAAATCACCAAAGAAGTATACAATCATTAATGTGGAGAACCTCTCTGCTACTATAATTTCATGAGCCTCAAGTGCAGAGGTCCTGAGAAGGAGTAGTGGTTTGGGTCACAAACACATTTATAGGGAATTATAAAGTGTGGATGATGACAGTCTTGATGCTTGATGAGCTCTCAGTTCTAAGGAAGCTTCCTAACTTAGCTGCTGCCTAAGGAGAAACCTTGGAGGTACCTAGCTGATCTGACCACAAATGATACTTATCAGAAGTGATTTATACCCAGGACTATTATATAATAAAGAATATGACTGGTCATTGTCCTTGGTCCCTGGGAAGGATCTCTACATCCTTGGAATTTCCTGATAGGAGTGCTTTTGTTATTCATGGTGGGCCCCTGGGACTAGACCTAAGTTTATGCCAATGAAGTAATTCTTTTTAAGATTTTTTAAATTGGAGTATAATTGCTTTACAATGTTGTGTTAGTTTCTGCGGTACAACAACATGAACCAGCTATATGTATTCATATATCCCCTCCCTTTTGAGCCTTCCTCCCATCCCCAACCCATCATCCCACCCCTCTAGGTCATCACAGAGCACTGAGCTAAGCTCTCTGTATTACACAGTGTCTTCCCACTAGCTATTAAAATATATTTTACACATGATAGTGTGTATAGGTCAAAGCTACTCTCTCAATTCCTGTCCCACCCTCTCCTTCCCTCATCATGTCCACAAGTCCTTTCTCTATATCTGCATCTCTATTCCTGACCTGCAAATAAGATCTGTACCATTTTTCTAGATTCCATACATATGCATTAATATATGATATTTGTTTTTCTCTTTCTGACTTAATTTCACTCTGTATGACAGACTCTAGGCTCATCCACATCAATACAACTGATCTAACTTTGTTCTTTTTTATGGCTATTATTCCACAGTATATATGTACCACAATTCCTTATCCATTCATTCAGGATCATGGAGGCCAATGCCAGAAAGACCAACCACATGATTAACAAGTGGGGCTTTGAGCCAAGTAAAGGCAGCCTGACCTCAGGTGGGAGAAAGGGACTGGAGACTAAGTTCAATTACATGAGCCATGATTCATTCAGTGATGCCTGGATAATGGGGCCCCAATAAAAACTCCAGACACTGAAGCCTGGGTGAGTGGTTGGTGGCGCACATTGATGTGCCAGGAAGCCAGCATCCTGAGGACATGTAAGCTTCTTTCCAGGATGCTCCTAGACCTTGCCTTATGTGTCTCCCATTTGCCAGTTCAAACTTGTAACCCTTTGCTGTAATAACACTGTAACTTTAAGGACAGCACATCCCAAGCACTATTAGCTGTTCACATGAATTATCAAACCCTAGGGGTCAGTGGTTGTAGCCAGCTGGGCAGAACCATCAGTGACCTGAGAGTCCCAGAGCTTGCAGTACTATCTGAAGTGAGGGCAGTCTTGTGGGAGACTGTCTCCTAATCTATGAAGTCCACATTG
This sequence comes from Neotragus pygmaeus, assembly GCA_006410875.1. NCBI lineage: Eukaryota > Metazoa > Chordata > Mammalia > Artiodactyla > Bovidae > Neotragus > Neotragus pygmaeus. The sequence goes on along the minus strand of SJYV01037311.1, from coordinate 72,608 downwards.
ACCTGGGTAGATAGCATCAGACCTGCAATGCAAGACCCAAGAATCACTGGCTAGACATGAAGTTTTCTCCTGCCATGTCCTCAACTTGGGAGACCCACATTCCTCTAAGATTAACCCTTCGGGGCCAGAGCCAAATAACTGCAGATTTCCCCATGTTATCAGAATCTGAAGATGACAATCCAGCATGATTAGTGCAGTCGGGTGGCAATGGGAGTGGGACCTGGGGCTGAAGATGTAAACTAACAACGGGGACAGGCTGACCCTAGTGGAGGACTGTCTTTGTGACCAATTGCCCTTCTGCATATGGCACCAAGATACTTACCTTCCCTTGAAAAAGGCCACATAGAAGATGGGTGAGTAGGCATTGACAAACTTCAGTAAGAAAGCCTTGAGGATCAGGCGCTCTTCAAATGTCTGCTCTGTTTTTGGAACCTCTGAAAGGGAAGATCAAAGCTGATCAGACAGATTTCTCACCTCCTTAGAGTGGTCACCCTGTGACATGAGCCATTATCTGTCCATTTACTCCTCCAGAGTAGAAACCCAGAGATTCATTGCTCTGTGACATTAGAACTGACTTCCTCTGTGAGGCCCCAAGTGGTTTACCAGGTACAGAAGGTCAAGAGTATATAGGATCAATACATGTCTCTTTTCACTTCCCTCCTCTGATCCATGAAAGTGACAGTTTCACACTGTGCTCCTCAAAGAGAGGTCTAAGCAAGAAGAATATCCTCCCACCATCCCTGCTTCATCAAGAGGAATTCAGCTTTTATTGGCACAATTGTCACTTCTAAAAGATTTTTCTAGAACCAACATCCCTAACAAAATGGTTTGTTAACCAGTGAACAGAAGTCAAGACGCACTGAAGGCTTGGCTTGGGCACCAGGGCATTGCTCCTCTTTCTCTCTTCCTTTGTCTTTAGCAGGAAAGCCCTCCCTGTACGTCCTTGGCACAGGTTGAGACATCTTGAGTCCATTCACTCAAATGATGGAGGCTCATCAGATAAGCAAATGAAACAAACACAACCTGAGTCTAAGGTCTCAGGCTCGGGGGTCATGGCATCTATGGGTTCTATCAGGTCCAAGCAGGGAGTCAACCAATGTTCCCAGAAGATCCTGAGAAACACTGAGAAGAAACCTCATTGGTGCCTTCAGAAGACTCGAGACCCATGGAGCTCCATGGACAGCTGAGCAGAGAGCTCAGAGGGGTCTACACAGACTGTGACAAAGAGCTTGGCAGAGAGAAGGGGTTACTGGGCCGTGCTCTTCAAGGACAGAGAGAAGGCACTAACCCCGCATCATGTGTGTCAGTGATGACTAGAGCCACCCCAGACTGTGCACCCTGAGGGGACTCAGGATGGAGAACACAGGGTCCTGGCCCAGGGAGCTGAGGTGCATGTCAAAGGGATGATTTCAGTGAGCCCAGACATACGTAGAAAAGCACTAGCTTCATTAACTTGAGGATCTGCTTTTCTTTAACTAACAGTCATCTTTTGCTGATCTGACTACCTGGTTTTTGTTGCAGAATCTCCTGTCTATCCTGGCTCCTTCCTCACCTCTTCAGAGCAATCTCGCAGAGCCATCTGAGAGGCTGCCTCCCGGGCTTAAGTTCTCAGAAAGTCCACCGAATAAAACATAATTCTCAAATTTTAGGCTGTACTTTTTTTTTTCCAGTCAACAAAAGGAAGCAAGGAAGGAAGAAAGGAGGGAAGGGCATTTTCAACAGGAATTTGAGCCTTGGCTCCATGAGACTGAAGCAATCAATTCCATAGTAACTTAACCACATCTTGTCTCTCACTTTTAAGTATTTGGGGGATAAGAAAATGAAAACCAATGTCACCTGAAAAATGATCAGGTGATTATTACTTAGTGAGGCCTGAGGATTTGAAAATCTGGAAAAGTCACTTTGGTAAATGTGACTAGAAGGGGATTAAGGATGAGGTCCAGAGAGGCACATGTCTTTGATTTTCTTTTNACCAATGTCACCTGAAAAATGATCAGGTGATTATTACTTAGTGAGGCCTGAGGATTTGAAAATCTGGAAAAGTCACTTTGGTAAATGTGACTAGAAGGGGATTAAGGATGAGGTCCAGAGAGGCACATGTCTTTGATTTTCTTTTATAATCGCCTTTGATTTCTTGGTACTCAGATCTCCCAATTCGTACAGGAATTTCCTCCAAGCTCTCTGGGAGAATCTGGTCCCTTCAGAGCATTTTGCTCCAACTGAAAATGAGTGGCTCCCTTCTTCCATCCTAATAAATCAGGGGCCTGGTGATTATTCATTAGGATTATTTCTATAAACAGCCCGTGCCTATGCTTTTAGGGCCGTGAGCCATCATAAATAATGGGCATGTCCAATAAACAATCCAAATCTGCTTGATAGTCCACTAAATCAGCCAGGGGCCCATGGCAGAGAAGCTATGAGGCCATGCTGGGTGTTCTGCTGAGGCTTCTGGAGAAGGGGGGCCCCCCAAGGGAACACATCCCCAGGGGAGGGAGGGAGTTGGGGCCCTGGAGCTCCATGCAACTCTGGGTCTCTCTCTTTTAAAACTGAAGTACAGTGAGTTGATTTAGAACGTCATGCCTATCTTAGAATGGGTCTCTTTCAGACACAGATGTAGAGAACAGACTTTTGGACTCTGAGGGGGAGGGAGAGGGTGGGATGATTTGGGAGAATGGCATTGAAACAT
>SJYV01037311.1:54123-66362 GCA_006410875.1 Neotragus pygmaeus | reverse complement strand
GGTGAGATTACGGACGGGTGTTCCTGAGATGCTCCTGGAGCTCTGGAGAGATCCCAGCACACGGGGCTCCACCCTTAGACTCAGGAAGACGACAGCGGCCCCCCAGACAAAGGGATGGAGACCTACTGTGCACTAGCAGCCCAGCCCCAAGTGTCGGCTCCCTAGGACACATCTTCTCCTTTCCTGTTGGAGAATCACTGCTTTACAATGTTGTGTTAGTTTCTTCTGCACAAGGAAGAAAATCAGATATATATCATATATCTAACATATGAGACACAGGAGACATGGGTTCAAACCCTGGGCCAGGAAGATCCCTTGGAGGAGGAAATGGCAACCCACTCCAATATTCTTGCCTGGAGAATCCCATGGAGCCTGGCGCGCTACAGTCCATAGGGTCGCAAAGAGTCGGACACGACTGAGCAACGGAGCACACACAGCATATATATATATATATCCCCTCCCTCTGGAGCCTGCCTCCCACTGACCCCCATCCCACCCCTCTAGATCATCACAGACCACCAGGCTGAACTCCCTGTGCCACACAGGTGTAGTCTGAAGTCACAAACATCTGCTGTCAGGAAGACGGTGTAGCAGATACTCTGTTAGACCTTTCATTTGTACACGTGTTTCTCTTCTTTGGTGAAACAGGCTCCACCAAGTTACCTCAACATCTCTGATGAGCCCTTTCTTAGAAGGCTGGGGTGGCATCACTTAGGGTGATGAGTACACCTATCTTATAGTCACTGAGGGTCACCTCCCTCATAGAGAGCTGGGATGAGGTATCACCCAATCTACTGTGTTTTGAAAGTTTACGAAGACAGGCTGTACACAGCTAGGGTGGGTTTCCAGGGAGAAGGGAATCCGGGTCTGTGTGACGGATGACNATAGTCACTGAGGGTCACCTCCCTCATAGAGAGCTGGGATGAGGTATCACCCAATCTACTGTGTTTTGAAAGTTTACGAAGACAGGCTGTACACAGCTAGGGTGGGTTTCCAGGGAGAAGGGAATCCAGGTCTGTGTGATGGATGACAGCATGGGGGTGGAGATACAGGCGTTATATGTCTGAAAGCAGGGCACCCCCATAGCCTTAGACCCTCGACTGAGAGGACCGTGCTTCCTTGAAGAGACCAGTGGCCAGTCCGGGACCTGCGGTGAGGCAGGACCAGCTCAGCAGCGGTCCAGCCTTCCCTGTCTGATGGGACAGGCCAGCATCCAGCAACAATGTGCTGTAGCAAGGAGACATGGGAGTGAAGGGCTGGTCACACTCCAGGGAATGTCCCTGTTTAAGCATGGATGTTGGCCTGACCTGGTCTAAATGGTCAGCATCCCAGCCAGAAACAGAATTTACCCCAGAAGGTTCAGAAGAAAGGTTGTTAATGAAGGCACAGTTTTGCTAGAGGTGATGGTGAATCAGGGAGAAATAGCCCCAATTCCATCTCCTCTACCGGCTAAGCTCCCCCATAGGCTGAACCCAGCCCACAGTTGGGTTTGGGGCGCCCATGATACAATCTGCTGGACCTCAGGTCACAGACCTTGGCAGAGAGGTGGGGAGAAAGAGCCTGGAGGGAAAACCTGGCCAACAGAGCATGATTACTCCCTTCTTTCTCATGGATTAAGGCGCTGGGTTCTTAGAAAAAAAAAAAAAAAGGGAGAGGAACGTATGGGCTTCTTGCTAAAAGGAGAGATGAGTGCTCGTGGATTAACTGGAAAAATGAAAGAGATGATGTTCATAGCTACAGCTCAAGTTTGGAAGGAATTCTTGCCAGTTATTAAAAAAAAAAACTATTATAAGTAGCAATGTTACTAATAAAAGTTCCATGTAACTGGAATGAATTGTTCTACAAACTCGGGCTGCAGGCATGCTCACGTCGTTTGCATTATGAGCAGCAGCCCCCCACCATCTTTCAGCTTCCCAGACAAAATGTACAGTTCCTGCTCGCCTCATGGAGGGGGCCTCAGACAATGGCAGAATCAACTCTGGCCACACCCTTCCCATGGCCCCCCAACATGTGACGGGCAGGAGGCCACCCAGGGAGTGAGGAGATGGTGGCAGAGCAGGAAGACAACCCAGCAGACCTGGCTCTCAGGCCAGATTTCAAATTACCAGCACTGTCGTCTCCCTGCCAGGAAGGCCTAGGTCCCAGCCCAGCCCACACGCATCCACACACATCCACATGCCTCCACATGTATCCACATGTACCCACCCATATCCTCACATACCCACATGCCTCCACACATCCACATACATCTACACGTATCCACATGCATCCATACATATCCAGGCATATCCACCACATCTACACGTAACCACATGTATCCACACACATCCACACCCACCCACATACATCCACAGGTATCCACAAGTATCTACATGCATCCACATGGATCCACACACACCAACACACATCCACATGTACCCACATGCATCCACACACATCCACAAGTATCCACAATTATTCATACACATCCACACATATCCATACACATCCACACGAATGCACAGGTACCCACGTGTCCACACGCATCTACACGTATTCCCATGTACCCACACGCATATATACACATCCACATGCATCCACACATGTCCTTGCTCCGAAAGCCCACTCCTGTGCAGACTCCAGCTGTGGGGAAGTTGGTTCCCCTTGCACAGGTGCCCGGAACCCATACAGCAGCTCTCTACCCTGTGCTCTGAAAACACTCGTTGTCCACATCTGATGGGAAATTAGATCCATTCCTGTAAACCCAAAACATTCCTCTCTAAAGAATCTGTGCGGTCTGGGCGGCCTCTGGTACTTTATTTCCCCCCGCCTCTTCCTTTCCTCCCAATCGCCTCTCCTTAGCGGTGAGATACAGCCTGAGCGGAGGATGGCTTAGAGCTGGATGCACAATTCTAGACTCGGGACTTGCTGGTGGTACTTCAATTCTTCAAAGAAAAAAATTTTTCATTTAAAAAGCAAGTGGGACCCCAAAGTTGGTGAACCTGTAGAGGTCTGCTCCTGCCTGTGAGCCTGCATGGAGTGAGGGGCTTGCTCCCACTGTCTCCTCCCTAATCCCCAGAGACTGCCCCCTCCTGCCCCCCCAACCATGCCTCACAACCAGCCATCCTCATGGGTGGGTGCGTTGATTTTAAAATCTTCTGGAACCTCTGGTGCATTTTATTCTCCTTTCCCTGCACTTTAAGAATTCCCCGAGGCAAAAGGACAGCTACGTATTACTGGATAGTGGACTGCTATGGTCTCAGCAAGGACACAGAAGCCTCACTGCTCAGTCAGAGGCCCCCGAGCCTGGTGGAGGGTCCAGACCACCACGCCCTCAGGGCTATTCTGAGGATTCAATATACTAACATACATAACGTGCTTAAAGCAGAGCTCGGCACAGGGTGTATGTGTGTGTGTGTGTGTGTGTGTGTGTGTGTGTGTGCATGCGTGTGTCTATACACACATGCCACTACTAACCATGGGCCTTGGTGAAGTTTCTAAACCTCTTCAGACTCCTCATAAATAAAATGAAAGAAACGACCAAGGGCTATTGTGAAAATTGGATGAAACGCTGTATTTACAATGCCTGCCGGGAACACAACGGATGTCAGAAAATCAAGTCCTTTCTCCGCCTCTCCCTCCTGCCGTCATGTCCCAGGATAGCGATACTCAGGAGCAGGGTACCAGTGCTATTTAAACAAGTCACAAACGCAGCCTCTTCCTGAGAACCGGAGGCTTTGATCTGACACAATAATTGTGTGCCAGGGACACACAGTGAGCCTGACCCTGTAACTAGGAGAGGCTTGGTGAAATGTAAGGAGGAATCTGTAGCCCCACACACAATCCAGAACTAGGCAGAGTTTTGGAAAGGAGAAGAGGAGGAGGGATGGACGAGGAGGAGAAGGAGAAGAAGAAGCTGGAGGAGCTAGACTTAGGGAACCATGTTGATGAAGACAAGCTGATGGCAGCTGGATCATTCAGCCATGAAGCTTGGTGTCAACCCTGCCCTCCTCACTCGGCCTCGAGCTAGAGGTCGTCCCTGCAACTAGAGGATGGGCGGGGGCCCCTTCCAGGCCAAGCCAGATCCAGGCCCATGTGGGTCACGACAAGACCCTGGGCATCCTGCTCCACAATAGGCAGACTCAGCAGCTTGCCATCTAGGGCACAGTGTGCCCCATGCCCTGACCCACAGAGGAAGCTGCCACGGTATGAGTGTCTGTGCTCCCCTAAGTTCACAAGTTGAAATCCTAACCCCCAGGAGTGATGGTATGAGGAGTGGGGGCCCTGGGAGGTGCTTAGGTCATGAGGGTGGAGCTCTCAGGAATGGGACTGTGAAACTGGAAACGTTAATTGCTCAGTCATGTCCAACTCTTTGCGACCTCATAGACTGTAGCCCACCAGGCTCCTCTGTCCATGGGATTCTCCAAGCAAGGATACTGGGGTGGGTTGCCATATCCTCCTCCAGGGCATCTTCCTGACCCAGGGATCGAACCCACGTCTCCTGCATTGCAGGCAGATTCTTTACCGCTGAGTCACCAAGCAATGGGATGAGTGCCCTTATGAAAGACCCTGCAGCGCTCCCAGCCCCTTCCACCACTTGAGGACACAGCAAGGAGGTAGCCATCAGCAGCCTTGAAGAGGCCCTTCACCAGGAGCCGTCTACACTGGTGCCCTTGTCCTGTACTCCAGAACCCTGAGGCATGAGTGTCTGTTGTTTGTCAACCGTCCAGTCCATGGTATTTTGTTATAGCGGCCAGAACAGACCGAGACAGAAGCTGTCCTTGAGCTGATCTTCCTGGTGACCCCAGGGTCTTGCCTCAGACCATGGCCTCCCAAGATGCCAAGCCCCCTCCTGGTTCTGCCCCGTTCTTGCTTCCTCCCTCCTCCAGGAACTGGATCCTGTCTCCGTGACACCCTGTGACCCCTCCAGGAAAGAACACATCACTGGGGACTAAGACAGTCCTTGTCCTGCCTGTTCACTGAGACTCACAAACATCAGGGACTGATGCTTGCTGGACCAGGCCACACACTTAGCACAGTGTACCTTGGCCAACAAGGTCTCAAAGCATCTATGTTTCCCTAGCTACCCCGCCCTCCAGTCGCGGGCTTCTGTTCAGTCCTTGAACCACCAGGACCTCATCGCCTCCAGATGATAGTGTGTCTTGCGCCCGAGCCCACGACTGCTATTATCCTGGTCACCAGGTAGACAATCTCTGTCTTTATCTATCACTGTGGAGCCCATTCATCACACTCAAGGCAGTTAACAAATTCTGTCTTTTGTCATAAATATTTGTGGCAAGATGGACCTCAGCTGGCCTAGACTGGGGCCTGTCCAGGGACCTCCCAGGGAATGGGTCTTCCATCGCCCAGCTTTGCAAGAAACACTCAAGAACTCTTGGGGTTGTTTACCCCAGCTGTTTGCACCTGGTGAGCAAAGCACATGGTCACCACCTCCTCATGCACCAGGAGAGTAGTGGCAGGATGCCAGACAGGCAGCAAACCCAGCATGAGAAGGCAGAGGGAGCCTCTGAGCTTGGCAGGACCCTCATTCCACCAGGTGCCTTATCCTCAGTTTCATGTTCCTTGCAGGCCACACCTCTGCCAGCAGGTCGGCCGGTCACCCTGCTGTGTGTGAGTGTCTCATTAGTGTGTGAACTTTGCCAGGAAGAACAACTCTTGTCTTTGGATCTCTTTGTCACATCTTCCAGTCACTCCTGCATTATGGCAACTCTGCATTTTCCTGTTTCATCCCTCTCTCTCTCTCTTTTTAAGCTGGCTGCACCAGACCTTAGGTGGGACACATGGGACCTTCAGCTGTGGCATGCAGGATCTTAGGTGCACCATGAGGGGATCTAGTTCCTGACAAGGGATCCAACCCAGGCCCCCTGCATTGGGAGTGTGGAGTCGTAGCCACTGGACCACCAGGGAAGTCCCTGGTTCATTTTCACATTCCCTCAAATCCTTTGGTCAGCAGGCAGGGTTGAAACCACGAATGCATAAAAGCTTGCTTTAGCCTCTCCTGTGGCCTACAGAATGCCTTACCTGATGATACTCCTTGAAAAAAGAAATCTGAATGCATGAGTGAAAAGAGAGATGTATTTCACCCATAAATGCACTGACGAGCATGGGCTAAGATCTACCAGGGAGCAGGCTGGGGAGGGAGAACTGAGATGTCGGGCAGAAGGGCAGTTCTCCAGGGCTGTGTGGCCTGGCTGGAGTGAGTGGCAGAGACCTTTCTTGGTCATGGAACGTCCACAAGCTTCCACACATTTCCAGCCTCTTCCTGATCAGGCTGCTTCTAGCCAGCATGCTGAGGGCAGAGGTGATGAACGTCCACCACTGTGACAGCCTCCACATGACCTTCCAGCACTCTCTGTCCCTAACAGGTGTCCACGTGGCCTCCACTGGCCTGGGCCCCCAGTGACTGTGTAAAGCAGAGACCCTGCCCTGCCATGCTGCGTGAGCAAGAACCAATACACACCCTTGTAGTGTGCAACTGAGATTCTATGACAATGCCTCATCAGGTCTAATACAGGCTTCTCAGGCAGCACTAGTGGTAAAGAACCCACATGCCAATGCAGGAGACGCAAGAGATGTGGGTTCAATTCCTGGGTTGGGAAGATCCCCTGGAGAAGAAAATGGCAACCCACTCCAGTATTCTTGCCTGGAGAATCCCATGGACAGAGGAGCCTGGTGGGCTACAGTCCACAGGGTCGCAAAGAGTCAACATGACTGAAGCAACTTAGCATGCTGGCACTGGTCTATACTGGGAAAGACGGGGATGATGGCAGAGGGGACGGGACAGATTTCCCATGAGCGGAGCATACAAGGGGGCACTCCTAGCATTTCCTCGCTTGAGGGGAGTGTGATTAGCTAAGTCCCTGCCTTGTCTCTCTGCTCACTCCTTCCTTCTCCCCGCCCACTGCTGCCTGCCAGGTGACGCCACTCTGTCTGGAACCTGGAATAGGAAGCCTGTTTAGTTCTCCTGTGAAGCTGCTTTCTCCCGTGTAGCCTTTTTCAGCTTTAAAGGTGAAACTTGGCTTTTGTCTACATCAGCCTTTGCCTTATTTCTCAGCAGGTTCAGTAATCAGGCCAGGAGGATGGTACTTTTTACCGGATGCCCCTTGTGTGTATGCTCAATCGTGTCTAACTCTTTGAGACCCCATGGACTGGACTGCACCCTACCAGGCTCTTCTGTCCATGTAATATTCCAGGCAAGAATACTGGAGCAGGTTGCCATCTCTTACTCCAGGGGATCTTCCCACTCCAGGGATCTGACCCAAAGTCTCCCACATTGGCAGGCAGGTTCTTTACCACCGCACCACCTGGTAACCCGCCCCCCTGCCCCCCTGCTGCCTTGAACTTCAGCAAATACTTTTCCATCATCAGTAGAGTTCTCAACTTAACATCCAAAGTCCTCCACCAAAATATCTGGGCTCAGCCAACTCTCCGGGCCTAGTGGGACACCACGCTCTGCCCTGGACATGCCAGGACCCGGAGCACCACCACGTGGGCTCCCCTCAGCATCCTGGACACACCTCCTGTTCTCTTCCATCTGCTGAGCTTTGCCCCTTCTACTCTCACATTTAAGTCCCCCAATTCTACCCATCGTACAAGCCCAGCCCATGTGCTACTTCCTGTCGAATCTCTCCTTCCTTGCCAGATTTCTTATCCTGTTTCCTCTGCCGGGGACCTTGTTCTCCTCCTTCCCCCGCACATGCTGGTCTAATGTCCATGTCCACTGATCTCCAAGCTCTCCAACTGGACGCTCCCACATGGAGCCTCCCCTGAGCCCCCAGAGACATGGAAGGCTCATCCTAAGCGCTTCCAGCAAACACACTAAAGTGGAATTCTCTGCCTACTTTTCTTAAGAAACATATGAAGGAACCCATATAACACTTCTGTGTGTAAACACATACATGCCCAAAGACAGCAGGACAGCCAGACGGTAAACTGCCTACATCCCACACAGAAACCAAATTCATCGCCCACCAGGAGAAGCGGCCACGCCAGAGAAGGCGCTGAAAGAGTCACTGCCATCAGCGAAACCTTTCTGAAATTCTCTGCGCCCCCAGGAAAGGCTCCCTTGAAGAGGGGGTTATCCAGTCAAGTGTCCACTTCCAACTTGATAGCACATTAAAAACATCCCTTGATGAATTCCACTCCCCTGAGGCTACTGAGAGGCAGAGACCACTGGTCCCTGGACTCAGTGAGGGGAAGAGATGCCTCCAGGCCACTCAGGATAAAGACAGTGAGGAGAGGGTCTCAGCTCCCTGCAGCCCCTCCCCGCCCCGTCCCATCCAAGAAACACAAGCGCCGGAAAGTGGAGCTCGATCAACAGCAGCCTGTGGCTCGGATGACGCTCCTGAACGCTGAGGCCACTGCATGTTTCTCCCTGGCTGGAAGCCGGGGAAGCCCGATACACCCCTGTGAAGTCTGCTCAGAGCCTGGGGGATGCATGGATTTGTGGGGGCCTCTGACAATATGGGGGCAAATAAGACCCTCTTGGGCTCAAGTATCAAGAGACTTTCCCAACTTTCTAAATGTTGCTGGGAATATAAGGAGAACGAGAACTCTGCCTTTTTTTTTTTAAGCAGGAAGTGTTAAAGCCCTTTTGCTTCTAGATTAGGCTAAAAAGCGGAGAAGGCAATGGCACCCCACTCCAGTACTCTTGCCTGGAAAATCCCATGGACGGAGGAGCCTGATAGACTGCAGTCCATGGGGCCGCTAAGAGTCGGCCACGACTGAGCAACTTCACTTTCACTTTTCACTTTCGTGCATTGGAGAAGAAAATGGCAACACACTCCAGTGTTCTTGCCTGGAGAATCCCAGGGACAGGGGAGCCTGGTGGGCTGCCGTCCATGGAGTCGCACAGAGTCGACACGACTGAAGTGACTTAACAGCAGCAGCAGCAGGCTAAAAAGAATAGCATGCTCAGTGGCTAAGTTGTGTCCAGCTCTTTGTGACCACATGGACTGTAATCTGCCAGGCTCCTCTGTCCATGGGATCATCCCAGACAAGAATATTGGAGTGGGCTGCTGTTTCCTTCTCCAGGGGAGCTTTCCGACACAAGGATGGAATCCACATCTCCTGCACCGGCAGGTGGGTTCTCTACCACTGAGCCACCAGGGAAGCAGAAAGAACAGACCCCATGACTGCTCTTGGGGGATACAGAGGCCATCAACTTGGGCCAGGGGACTACTGATTGAGAATATTCCAAGAAGGATTACTACCTGGGCAGAGACCCTCGAAGGACACACCCTGCACCTCATTTCTCCGCTTCAAGGGCTCTGGACTTCCTTTGTTTTATGTTGGGTCACTGCCACCAGAAACCCTGCACACACTGGACTGACCACACCCCAGGGGGCCCCAGGGGAACGTGGGAGGTGGCCACTCCCTACCGATTTTGGTGAGCCACTTGGCCACGGCGCCGTAGATCTCGTCCAGAATGAGAATGACCACCAGGTTGATGATGACGGCCGTGGCTGTCACCGTCACCCGGACATTGGAGCGTGTGGCCTTGTTGAGAGACAGAGCAGCTGCGGTAGTGATCCGATAGACGATGACCCCAAAGACTATGGAGAAGGTCAAGGCGATCTGTTAGGGAAAACAGGGAGAGTCACAGGTCAGTGGACAGCCGCTGCCCACTGATGGCTAGATTCTGTGCCACATCGGGTAGTGCTAATCTGGGGGACAACAAGGCACTGCCAACCCCAGACACCCATGCAAACTCCTGCACGGGGGCATTTCCAGGAGAGAATGTCTCTCCCTGTTATTCAGAGTAAGGTTACCCGTGGGGGGCGGGGCAATACAGGGGTGAGGAAAAGAGTTATTATGGAATTCTGTTAGATCATGTGTGTGAAACTTCTGGAAATTGTAAAGCATCATAGAATTTTAAAATTTCTCAGTTACAAGAAATTGTAAAATTTGTTTGTTGTTTAGTCTCTAAGTCACGTTGAACTCCTTGTGACCCCATGGACTGCAGCACGCCAGGCACCTCTGTCCATACCAGAGTAGATATTCTCTGATAGCTCAATGGGTAAAGAACCCGCCTCCAATGCAGGAGACTCTGGTTCGATTCCTGGGTCGGGAAGATCCGCTGGAGAAGGAATAGGCTACCCACTCCGGTATTCTTGGGCTTCCCCTGCAGCTCAGATGGTAAAGAATCCACCTACAATGTGGGAGACCTGGGTTAGATCCCTGGGTTGGGAAGATCCTCTGGAGAAGGGAAAGGCTACCCACTCTAGTATTCTGGCCTGGAGAATTCCATGGACTTTATATCCATGGGGTCACAAAGAGTCAGACACGACTGAGAGACTTTCACTTCATTTCTTCAATACTAGAGTGGGTTGTTATTTCCTTTTCCAGGGGAACTTCCTGACCCAGGGGTCAAACCCACATCTCCTGTTTGGCCAGAAAGTTCTTTATCACTGAGAAGTCTTATAAATAAAAGCTAATCTATAAAAATGTAAAAAAAAAGAAAAGAAGACAAATCCTGAATGCATGGTGTAGGACACAGGTGTCCTTTCACTGGGGAGCTTGCACTCTACTATGGGGGTAAGTTCAACCACAGTAAATACTAAATAATAATTAGTGATGGAGTTGTATCAAATATACAGTGTAGTTGTGAACACGACTGACAGTACAAAGGAGCTAGGGAAGAGTTTGTGGAAGAAGGGGATTTAAAATGCATCTTTAGGGACTTCCCTGGTGATCCAGTGGTTAAGAATCCACCTTGCAATGCAGGGGACTCCAGCTTGATCCCAGCAAACTAAGATGCCACATGGCAAGGGGCAACCAAGCCTGAGTGCTGCAACTACTAACACACACTTTGTTTATTTTAGTCACTCAGTTGTGCCTGACTCTTTTCGACCCCATGGACTGTAGCCCTCCAGGCTCCTCTGTCCATGGAATTCACCAGGCAAGAATACTGGAGCAGGTTGCCATTTCCTTCTCCAGGGGATCTTCGCAACCCAGGGACCGAACCCACGTCTTCTGTATTGGCACGCAGATTCTTTACCACTGAGCCACCAGGGAGCCACTGGAGCTATGAAGACCAGGAGCTGCAACTAGACAGTCCATGCACAACAACAAAGGATCCATGTGATGCTCTGAAGATCCTGTGTGCCTCAAGTAAACCCAACCCAGCCAAATAATATGTAAAACATGAATAAATAATATTCTAAGAATTCACAAGTCAGTTTAAAAATCAAAAATAAAATAAAATACATCTTTACTGAAAGGCAACAAGGAGCCATTGAAGGTGTCTGAGCTGTCAAGGGTTAGAAGCAGAGCTTTAGGGGGTGGGTACAGGAAGGTGGCTTGAAGGAGAAAAAAGGGAAAGAAATCCAGGGTGAGAATTTTAGATTCTCTGTCCTCAGGATGAGCAAAGCATCACTCTACCAGACCATTTAAATGGGGGCTGTTGGGAGTCCCTTGGCCAGCAAGGAGGCCAAAGCAGTCAATCCTGAAGAAAATCAACCCTGAATATTCATTGGAAGGACTGATGCTGAAGCTCCAATACTGTGACCACCTGATGGGAAGAGCTGACTCATTGGAAAAGATCCTGATGCTGGGAAAGACGGAGGGCAGCAGGAGAAGAGGGCAACAGAGGATGAGATGGTTGGACGGCATCATGGACTCCATGGATATGAATTTGAGCAAACTCTGGGAGATGGTGAAGGACAGGGACAGGGAAGCCTGGAGAGCTGCACTCCATGGGGTTGCAAAGAGTTCCGACGTAGCGACTGAACAGCAACAGACAGCAACTGGCACAGAGATCTCTGGGCACTGTGTTTAGAGGGAAAGTTTACCAGCCACTTGACCTGGAGGGCCAGCCCCAATTCCTTCTCAGAACCTAAGAACAACGAGAGTCCCTCTCCCTTCCCATCACAGTCAAGGAGGGGCCTTTTCCATGAAGCACAAGATGTGAGTGGCAGAAGGTGGAGGGGATCAGCTAGGTGTGCGACCTGCTGAGGTCAAGGTTCTAATTCCTTTCCATCCAGTGGAGTCTTCTTTCTTGAATTCTTTCTGCAAAAGGAGGCGGTTCAAGTCACATCCCCTCTGGGTGGGGAAGGAGGGTGGATGCTGGCTGGGGAGAAAGAAATGGAAAACATGGGGAGAGAAAGAGCCAGGTGAAAGGTTCCTGTGAGAAAACATACTGCCCTGGACTGCGGTGTCCCCTCCCTAGAAAGGAGGGGAGGAAGGGGGGTGGGGTGGTGAGGGGAGAGGAGGGGGTGGAGCCTCTGGCCCCTGCAGCC
>SJYV01037311.1:30856-49642 GCA_006410875.1 Neotragus pygmaeus | reverse complement strand
TGGGGTGGTGAGGGGAGAGGAGGGGGTGGAGCCTCTGGCCCCTGCAGCCCGTGAATGACACCTGGGTGGGCTGCGCTTCGGAATGGGTTGCAGATGTGGCCACGTGCAGAAGTCCCGGGCCACCGGAGGCGTCATGTACTGCGCATCCTCGTGCATTTTACAAACATGTGTCTGTGGACGATGGTGAGAAAAGGGGGCCCCTCTGTAAGGAAGGCAGGATGGCAGCGGCCCTGGGGAGAGGGAGGCTCTGTGTGTGTGTGTGTGTGTGTGTGTGTGTGTGTGTGAGGGTGGAGGAGAGGTTAGATGAGAAAAACACTCGGTGGGAGGCCCCCCCTCTGATGGGGTGGGGGCAGGGCAGCAGAATCTCAGCCCCCAGGACTGGATGAGGACCCTGGACGTGGGGAAACTTGGGCATGACATCACCGCCCACCAACAACAGAGACATCCCACCTTCCTCTCCTCTGGGATTGTCACAGCCAGACAGCAAGGGCCTGGAAAACGTGCTGTGAGATTCTTTTCCCTCAAAATCGCTTTTGCAGTGAGGGTCAGCGATGGAAGCATTGATGCAGAAAAGTGGAGAGGCCAGGGCATCGAAGAGTGTGTGTGTGTGTGTGTGCACTTACACGTGCACCTAGGGCTAGGTGTGCAGGGAGGATGGGGGTAACAGCCATGGCGAAAACATCCCCTGCTTTGGGGTCCTAGGGGTGGGGAGGAGACCAGCTTCTGCCTCCTTTTCTAAGAGGCCTCCCTGCCGCCAAGCTGAGGACAGAGCATGCTTCCTGGTCACCCAAAGTGTGGTTTGGACCCCCCCGTCTGGCCTGTGAGCTTGAGAAACAGGCGAGTCACAAGCACGAGTCTAGACCTACCGGCTCAGAATCCTCACTTCTTGAGATTCCTCTTCTTCTAGAGGCCCTGCTCCACTCACTCAGGGCACCTTTTTCCCCACCCTCCCTCCTTGGCTCCACCTTCATGCCCCTCTTCAGCCCCCAGATGCTGTGCTCTGCCACCCCAGCTTCCCTGGTCTTGATTTTCCATCCCACTCTTCTGAACCTCTCCTTCGGTGTCTCCCACAAACACCTCGAGATTCGTGGTTTTCAGGTGGGAAGAGCTTGGAGAAGACCGACCCCATGCCAGGATCAATTTGCAGGTGAGGAGACAGGTGTAGGAAGTGATTTGTTCAAGCTCACAAGGCACGTACTACAAACTCAGGTCCTAGATCATGGTAGAAACTAAGGAATTTCAGCCTTTAGGGATCATCCACATCCAGCCTTTGATCTCACAGACAAGGAAAACGAGGACCAAGAAGCAGCAATGGGACTGGTCTGAGGTCCGCGAGATACATGGCAAAGCCATCATCATCATCATCAACAGCTGATCCCTAGAGGGAGAATGGATACATGGCCACGTATGGCTGAGTCCTTCTGCTGTCCACCCGAAACTACCACAACATTATTCATCAGCTACACTCACAGTCAACAAAAAGAGTACAAAACGCAGCACTTGGAAACAGCAGAAGGATCTCTGTTCATTTCCAAGGCAAACTATTTAACATCACCATAACACAAGTCTATGCCTCAACCACTTCAAAGAAGCTGAACGATTCTCTGAAGACCTACAAGATCTTCTAGAGCTAATACCAAAAAAAAGATGTGATTTTCACCATAGAAGATTGGAATGCAAAAGTAGGAAGTCAAGAGATGCCCAGAATAACAAGCAAGGTTGGCTTTGGAGTACAAAGTGAAGCAAGGCAAAGGCTAACAGAGTTTGGTCAAGAGAACACCCTGATCATAGCAAACACCTTTTTCCAACAAACCAAGAGATGATCCTACACATAGACATCACTGGATGATCAATACCAAAATCACATTGATTATGTTCTTTGCAATCCAAGATGGAGAAGCTCTATACAGTCAGTAAACACAAGACCTGGAGCTGACCATGGCTCAGATGACAAGCTCCCATTGCAAAATTAAATTGAAGAAAGTAGGGAAAACCACTAGACCATACACATATGTGCTAAATCAAATCCCTCACTATCATACACTGCAAGTGACAAATAGATTCAAGAGATTAGATCTGATAGACAGAGGTCCTGAGGAACTATGGATGGAGGTTCATGATACTGCACAGGACACAGTGACCGAAACCATCCCAAAGAAGAGAAAATACAACAGTACTCCAATATAAAATAAAAAGTTAAAGAAAACTCCAGGGTCATATAACACATGTTCTGATCACTACTTCTACTTATCAAGAAAAAATAGCTCGCACATTAATTGCTTTAAGCATAGCATAATGAATAATTTAAAATTACAGACTAATGTTTCAGCAATATTCTATCAAACAAGACAAAGGCTAACAGTGACTTTATCTACCCACTGATTCTACCCACGTTTCCCACGGTCATTTTGAAGAACATGCCTCTCACTAGATATCACTTGATTAAGGTGAGATATTATTGAACTTTAAGCTAATGCTTGTAATAACTGAATTGGATGAATAGCATTACTTATTCATAAAACATCAGTATTAAAAAACCAGCGAATCCATGTGTGCCCTCCTGATTTCATTATTTCAGCCACACCTACCTTAGCATGATTCCTTATCATAACCACACATGCTATACCTTCTGTAGATGCAATTTAGTTCCATCCAGGATCTGAACTCTGCTCTGTGCTTCCAAGATCAATCCAGGACTTTTGGCACCAAATCCAGCACTCTTCTCATCACTTTGGCTGTGTTATTGATTTTGTTTATTAAATTCAACGAGTGTTTTCTGACCACTTACTGCACCGTGTGAGGTATATTTCATGTTTGTGATCAGGTCCCCCAACTGGACCAAAAGTGGAGATTGATCATGCACTACTCTCTGTGCCTTTTGCAACTACAGAGAGGTGCCCCCTGCATGGAATCTGTTTGGTAAAGATTTGCTGACCCTCAGCTCTGGCAGTTTCCCCCTCCTGCACGTGGTCACCTATCATGGACTCTGGGTCTCTTGGTGGGTCTTTTTTAATACTTTGGGTTTTTTTGCCAGTTCCCTGACCAGGAATCAAACCTGTACTCCCTGCAGTGGACGCTCAGAGTCCTAACCACTGGACCACCAGGGGAGCCTCTTTAATACAATGTTTAAACGTTACTTTCCATTTACAGTTATTACAAAATATTGGCTGTGTTCCCCAAGTTGCACAGTACATTCTTGTGGCTCTTAGTGTTTGAATTCCATAGTCTTACATCTGGATACAGCCAAATCGCAGTGGAAGCCACACTATGGAGCCCAGAGTCCTAATTTCACACGATGAGAGACACAGAAGGGACAGCTAGTCTGGTCCCTACCCTCCGGGACTCGCATTCTGAATGGAAGTTGAGAAGACCATGGTACCCATACAATAAGGAAGCCCCCTTGGAAAAGGGACTCGCTACCCACTGCAGTATTCTTGCCTGGGAAATCCCATGGACAGAGGAGCCTGGCGGGCTACAGTCCACGGGGTCGCAAGGAGTAGACATGACTGAGTGACTGGGCAGGCATGCTGAGGCCCTGCACACGCCCCAGACTGCCAGCATCACCACCCTTGGATCCAACCAGACCCAGTGTTGCGGCTGCTTTGAAACTTTGCAGAAGAAAGAATGCAAAACTGTCACGACCTTGAAACGACCTTGATCCTTACCACACACCCCTGACCACAGTCCTGGCTATGAGACCTCTCCCTACTCCCCAGAGAAGGGGGCGTTGTTCTCAAGGAGTAAGACTCTTGTGCTCCCTCTTTGCCTGACAAAGAAATAAAGCCACTTTCTTCCTTTTTGGAAGGACAGATGCTGAAGCTGAAGTGCCAATACTTCGGCCACCTGATGGGAAGAACCGACTCACTAGAAAAGACCCTGATGCTGGGAAAGATTGAAGGCAGGAGGAGAAGGGGATGACAGAGGATGAGAGGGTTGGACAGCATCACCAACTCGATGGACATGAGTTTGAGCAAGCTCCGGGAGATAATGAAGAATAGGGAAGCCTGGCGTGCTGCAGTCCGTGGGGTCGCAAGGAGTCGGACACAACTGAGTGACCGAACTGAATGGTCTCCATACTTCTGTTCAGCATCCGTGAACACAGAACAAAGATTTTGGCCTCAAAGATGTGACGCCTTTAAAGAGTTTTGAGCAGAGGAGTAATGTTATGTGACCTAGATTTGGAAAAGATCAGCAGGCTAGGGCCAGAGTAACAGCAGGGAGCTGAGTTAGGAGGCCACTGTGATAATCCAAGTGATGGAGGAGGGTTTCTGATGACTGATCTCTGATATACAAACATGAGTCAATGGCTATCTTGGGCGTGGGAGGAAAGCTTAGGCACCCTTCTCTAAAGGGAGGGAATTGCCTCTGATAATCCTCCCATAGAAAAAGGACACCAAAAGAGGATACATTCAAAAAGGAAAGGAATATTAGCTCAATACTCTGGGTTGGAGAAAAAAGAGAAACTTCATCTTTGTCCAGCCGGGCCTCTTCCATGCATAAGGAAGATGAACACTGCATTGGACTTTTCTTGGCTCTCGTCCCTCCACGAAAAATACCCCCAACAGATAACAGGCTGGCATCACTAAAAGCCTCCTCGTGGTCATGGTCCTAGCATCTTCTGCCAAGGTTTAGTCACTACGGGTGGAGGAGGAAATGGTACTGGATACTCAAATTCATTGCCAAAGGTGCCCTGGGCTAATTCTGTAACAATAAAAGCCACTCTTTTACAAACATCATCTTGACTCCTTTATTTCAAACTCCACACCTTGTTCTAGAGTAATGCCAAGCCCTTTCTGGAGACTGGATTTTTTAAAAAATGAAAAAAAAAATGGGGAAAAGTTAAAAAACCAAATTGGTAGGGGGCTATATAATTTATTATCCAACTTGGAATACATTCTACTAATTTTATTGATCTCTTTATTTTCGCCTGTGCTGGGTCTTCGTTGCTGTGCACTCTTTCCTCTAGTTGGGGCGAGCAGGGGCTACTCTTCGTTGCATTGTGTGGCCTTCTCATCGCAGTGGCTTCTCTTGCTGCGGAGCAGGGACTCTAGGCACAAGGGCTTCAGTAGTTGCAGCACGTAGGCTCAGGGTCACACTTCCTGGGCTCTGTGCACCACAGGCTCAGCAGTTGTGGTGCACAGGTGTCCCAGCATATGGGATCTTCCTGGACCAGCAATCGAACCCCTGTCTCCTGTCCCTCTGAGAAGACCATGGCTGCATCTTCACTAGCCCCTCATCATCCCCACAGCATCACGGACTCACACCCCCAGCATTCACACAGCAGGATCCCCATGCACGTGGCAGAACCAGGTATTCCCACCAGGAAATTACCATGAACAAGATGGAGGCGAAGTTCATCAGGTAACCTGGGAAACGATCTTTCCAGGTCAGCTTATCTTCATCATCCTGGGGAGAAACAGGAGAACAGTGACCGTCAGATGCTGTAAGCAACAGACATAAAATGTCCCTCAGTTTTCCATAAATGTGTATATCACTCATCACTCTACTTAGAGACGTTTTTGGTTGCTGATGTCTTACCTTCCACATCAACAACAGCTCTTCTAATTCTGTGATTTCTAGATTTTGGAAAATCTGTGGTGAAAAGAGGACAATATTTGATTTCAGCCTCACACTGGGCTAAAGTTTCACTTCAACCACTCTATCTGCTGTGTGATCTTTGCTGTGCCTCTTAACGTTTCTTTCTATTTCTTCATCTGCTAAATGGGCACATCCTGGCTCATGCACAGGATGGTTTTATTTGCTTTATTTTAATGAGACACACACAAACGTGGTAAAGTGGGAGACAAATGATAGATACAAATGACCAGAGGGCAGCACCCTAGAAGAGATCACCATTTATATCAGACATCACCACTGACCTTAGATCCCGAGTGTGCAAATTATCCACAATTTTTGTTCTTCAAAGAACCTGTACGTGTTATTTGTTCCCTCCAAAACAACTGTTCTCCCCTGGTCACAAAGGCAGACAACTCAAGGTGCGGGCTTAGCTGATGCCTTGCTATCAGTCTGGCTGAGAACCAGACTCCATTCGGTTCACCCCCTGCTCTCTTGGGACCTCCGTATCCTTGACCACATCCACCTTCCCTGCCCCTTTAGATCCCTCACCTGGTAGGGTGAAGCCTACCAGTTACGAGGGGTAAAAACCTCTGCCAATTAACTGCCACATACTTTTAGCCTGGGCACTGGATTTGATGCTTTTGAACTGTGGTGTTGGAGAAGACTCTTCAAGGGCCCCTTGGACTGCAAGGAGAACAGAGAAGTCAATCCTAAAGGAAGTCAACTCTGAATATTCATTGGAAGGACTGATGCTGAAGCTGAAGCTCCAATACTTTGGCCACCTGATGGGAAGAGCTGACTCATTGGAAATGACTCTGATGCTGGGAAAGACTGAAGGCAGGAGGAAAAGGGGGCAGCAGAGGATGAGATGGTTGGATGGCATCGTCGACTTGATGGACATGAGTTTGAGCAAACTCTGGGAGATGATGATGGACAAGGAAGCCTGGCGTGCTGCAGTCCCTGGAGTCGTGAAGAGTCGGGCATGACTGAGCGACTGAACAACAACAACTGGATTTCTTTGAGCTGCCATTCTTTACAATTAGAATGGATATAGTGCCTCACCGACTACAAGGTTGCCTCTAAGGCCAGCTAAAGCCATGCTGGGGAGGATGCAGTGGAAACGGCAAAGCCCTCCACGCGGGCGAGGTAGGGTCCCTCCATTTCTGCAGCCTGTCTAACTCAGCAAGCCAGCGTTCCAGGCCCCCTTCTGCTTCTCTCTCTCTCCTCGCCAGATTTCAGAACACCTGATCTGACTCTAGCAACAGTGCCATCTAGGCTTTGAAAGCTTGTACTGTAGGCTTCCCCAGTGGCTCAGCGGTAAAGAATCTGCCAGCAGTGCAGGAGACCAGGATTCGATTCCTGTGTCAGGAAGATCCCCTAGAGGAGGAAATGACAACCTGCTCCAGTATTCTTGCCTGGAGAATCCCACAGAGGAGCCTGGTGGGCTACAGTCCATAGGGTCGCAAAGAGTCAGACATGACTGAGCAACTAAACCACCATCACCACTGTAAGTGAAGGGCCTTCTTGGCCTGAAAATCTTCTTTCTAAAAGCCTCTGTGAGCTCACTGTGTGCAGACTTTGCGACCATGCACAGTGGGGAGACAGAGGAGAGTGGACACAGTCACTGTCCCCAGGGGGCTCCCTGTTTAATGGGATGGAAGTGATATCCATACAAAAAAGAGCTTCAGGAATCCCGTGCCAGTTCAGGAATGTGGGTTATCCTGGGAGTGAGCCTGGGTGGGATTTGAGGAAAGGAATGGTATATCTTTCTCAAGGCATGTCTGGAGCTGAGCACAGGGCTGAGGTGACTACAACGGGGTGGAAATAAGCATTAACAGCTTGGTGGTCTGTAATGACCTAGAGGGGAGGGAGGGAGGTCCAAGAGAGAGGGGATAAATATATAAAGTGAAGTGTTAGTCACTCAGTTGTGCCCAACTCTTCGAGACCCCATGGACTATAGCCCACCAGGCTCCTCTGTCCATGGAATTCTCCAGGCAAGAAAGACTGGAGTGGGTGGCCATGCCCTTCTCTAGGGTATCTTATAATTGATTCACTTCAGTCTACAGGAGAAAATAACACAAAAGTGTAAAGCAATTATACCCCAATTTTTTTAAAAAAAAGAGCTTTAAGGCTGGAGTCATTCAGTGACCAACGCTCTCAGGTACCAATGACGTCAACAAGGGATGCTCGGTTTCTTGTAGGCTCCGATAGGATCAGGTCTCCAGACTCTGAGCCCAGCAGACTTTCCATCACCCAGTGAGAACAAGGTCACTGCAGGTCATGACCATCCTGTACAGGTGGGACTATAAAAACCTATTTCTATTAGGACTGAAGCAAGTCCTCTAAATGAGGCCAGACATCAAAAGGGACTAGTATTTCTCTCTCTCTGCCTTCAGTATTCATTCTTCGTTATTTGTGTTCTTTTTAATATTTATTTGGCTGCATTGGGCCTTAGTTGCAGCCCATGGGACCTTTGCTATGCCAAGTAGGATTTTTCGTGGCAGCACATGGCTCTCTAGTTGTGGCACACAGTCTCAGTAGTAGAGGGCACACATGCTTAGCTGCTTTGCAGGTGGGATCTCAGTTCCCTGACCAGGGATAAAACCCGCATCCCTCGCATTGCAAGGTGAATTCTTAACCACTGGACCACCAGGGAAGTCCCCAGTGTTCATTCTTAATTTCGCTCACACTAGTGGTATCTTGGCTTCCTAGGTGGCTCTGATGGTAAAGAATCAGCAAGAGACTCAGGTTCAGTCCCTGGTTCAGGAAGATACCCTGGAGAAAAAAAATGGCAACGCACTCCAGTATTCTTGCCTGGAGAATCTCACAGACAGAGAAGTCTAGTGGGCTAAAGTCCATGGGTCACAAAGAGTAGGACACGATTGAGCACAGTGGTATCTTACTTTAAGATTCTGATTAGAAAACTGAAGAGGGATGGGTAAATGATAACTCTGTAGGGATTAAGAAAAGAAATCTAGGGTTATGTAGGGCTCATCTGGAGGCCTCTCTCATTATGATTATGGTCTGGATGATTCTCTGACTCTTCCTGCCTTCTGGCCTGGGGATGAGACGTTCTGCCTTGAGAATCAGCAAGCCAGGTGTGCTCAGAAATGCCAGTGATGAGCAGGGAAGGGGAAGCTCCAGTTACAGGTTCCGTGTCTCCAGTTCCTCCCCAGTGGGGCTCCGTGAGTGGGGAGCAGGGCAAGGAGAGATAGAAAGACCTGTGCATGGTCCATGAAATCAGGGGAAGGGGCAAGGAAGCAGTCAGTGAGGATGAGACCGGGCTCAGAATGGCCCTCAGGGACAAGATTGACAGTTTTGGAAGAAATGGGAGAAAAGGAAGTGCAAGCAGAAAAGTAGGAAACACAGCCCCAGATGAAAAAGGCTCTGAAATAACTATAATCATAGAGGATGACTAGCAAACCCAAGGGCAGGGCCAGGGGGCAGAGAGGGTTTTGGCCAAGGTTCCTGCCAAGTGTTATCCACCTTCTCAAGGCCAGGGATGAGGTGCGTTCAGACCAGCCTCTACGCACGCTAAATCACTAAAGTCATGTCCGACTCTTTGTGATCCCACGGACTATAGCCTGCCAGGCTCCTCTGTCCATGGGATTCTCCAGGCACCAACACTGGAGTGGGTTTCCATGCTCTCTTCCAGGGGATCTTCCCAACCCAGGGACTGAACCCCCATCTCTTGCATCTCCTAAGTAGACAGGTGGATTCTTCACCACTAGCACCACCCGGGTGGGTGCTAATTAGAATCTCCGCTCATTGGCACAGAAAAGATGTGAAGATTCATGGCAAAACACCATCCAGTTAACTACACTCCATGTGAAAGTCACACAACCAGCTCATGGGATCGTAGAAGAACTTGGAGCTTGAACTTCTGAGCTCAACTCTTGGCTCTGATACAAGTCAAGTGGCCTTGGGAAATTCCCAGAACTTCTGTTTCCTCATTTGTAAAGTAATTATATTCCTTATCTGTAAAATGCATAAATGGTAACATCTATTGTGCCAAATTATTATACCATGTATTTATATTAATTAGCCACCCCATGGAGGGGCCAAGCCAGTGCACCTGCACATGCAGGTAAGCGAGAGCTCTCAGAGTCTCCCTCTTTTTAACATGGAGATGACAACACATCCCACTGAAGTGGCCGAGGTCATGCACAGATCACACGTAGCTGAACGCCTGGGAAAGCGCTCCGTCCGCTCTAAGTGTTACTCCCTCAGTTGTGTCCGACTCTTTGCAACCCCATGGACTGTAGCCTGCCAGGCTCCTCTGTCCATGGATTTTCCAGGCAAGAATATCGGGAGTGGGCAGCCATTCCCTTTTCTGAGGGATCTTCCCCACCAGGGATTGAACTCAAGTCTGCCGCACTGTAGGTGGATTCTGTACCATCCGAGCCACCAGGGAGGCCCCAACAAAAAGCCACACAAGGCCTCACACCAAAAGCACGGTGAAGCCCGTGTCACGACTGTATCAGAAGCGGGCGGACAGGAAGGGCTCAGCTAATTCACCACTGCTAAGCCAGGAGCCTAGCCACTGTCCATGCTTGTGTCCTTGTCCCTAAACTACAGCTTTCGCTTCCAAGTCTCCAAACAGGAAGTGGCATGGTGACATCCACATCAAACCACAGAAGCCTCCTTTTGGCAGGCTGAACAGCAGGAAATGCAGTCACTGCAAACGCAGTAGATGAGACTCCTATTCAAGCAAATCCTGGGACGGCAACCTTGAAAAGTGGTCAATCATCCCTGAGTTTGTATTTATTTAAATTAATGCATGATTAACATATAATAAAATTCACCTTATTAGCATGAAGTTTTGTGAATTTTGATAAATACGTATGTATCACGTGTAACCATGACCACAATCAAAAACAGAACCATCATCCCCCCAATACTGCTCCATCCATTGTGGTCCATCACCTCCCTCAGTCTCCAGCTCCTGGCAAGACCTATTCTCTGTCCCTTCAGTGTTGCCTTTTCCAAAACGTCATAAAAGTAAATTCCCATAGCATGGCTCCCTTCCAGTCTGACTTGTCTCAATTAATGCACTGCATTTGGGATTCACTTCCGCTACATTCTCAGAACTCCATTTTCTTATTGCTGAGTAACATTTCACTGTATGGACCTGCCACGTCTAACTGAACCATCACTGAGAGATGTCTGGATTGCTTCCAGTTGTTGGTAATTATGAGTAAAGCTGTTGGAAGTATTTGCACACTGGCTTTGGTGTCAGCATAGGCTTTAGGTAAATATCAAGTAGTGGAATTGCTGAGTCACGGATTGTGTGTATCTTTGGTTTATAAGCAACTGCCAGACTGTTTTACAAAATGGCTGTGCTATTTTTGCATTTTCACCAGGAACATATGAGAATCGCTTCCTCTACTTTCTTTTCTTTAAATAAACTTTTTTAAAAAAAATTTAGAATAGCTTTAGATTTATGAAAAGCTTCAAAGATGGTACAATGTGTGTGTGTGTGTGTGTGTGTGTGTGTATGTATATATATAAGTATACACACACAATTCTGCACCCGGTTTCCTTATTATGTTAGTATGGGTACATTTTTTGCAAGCAATAAACCAATATTGTACCTTACTATGTTATTATTTTTTTATTTTTTGGCCACGCTGAGCGGCATGCAGGATCATAGTTTCCAGATCAGGGGTCAAACCCATGACCCCTGCTATGGAAGCTCAAAACCTTGACCTCTGGATTACCAGGCAAGTCCCTGTACCTTATTATTAACTAAAGCTCACATTTTATGTAGATTTTCTTGGTCTTCACCCAATATTCCTTTTCTGCTCCAGAGTCCCATCCAAGAGTCCACGTTATTTTTAGCCACATGTCTTCTTAGGCTCCTCTAAACTATGACAATGTCTCAGACTCTTCTTGTTGCTGATGACCTTGTCAGTTTTGAGGAGTAAGTAGTCAAGGATTTTGTACAGTGTTGCTCGGTACAGGCTTCTCTGAAGTTTTCCTCAGGATTAGGCTGAAGCTGTGGCTTTGGAGGAGGAAGACCACAGAGGTAAAGCCAGACTTGCAAAGTCGTAGTCACTGAGTGGTGGCCTGCTGCCAGTCTGACCCACTACAGCTTTCTGAGTCCCAGCGAAACCATTACGTCTGAGAAGTATGCTCCGCAAACTGATGAGACGCGTGAAAACTAGAGTGCCTGCAGCTGGTATTGGTCAACAGAAAGGGCCCAATTCTCCACGAAAATGCTCGAATGCACATCGCACAACAAATGCTTTGCTTCAAAAGTTGAACGAATTGGGCTTCAAAGTTTTGCCTCATCCGCCATATTCACCTGGCCTCTCACCAACTGACTACCACTTCTTCAAGCATCTCGACAACTTTTTGCAGGGAAAATGCTTCTACAACCAGCAGGAGGCAGAAAATGCTTTCCAAGAGTTCATCTAATCCCGAAGCATGGATGTTTACACTACAGGAATAAACGAACTTATTTCTCATTGACAAAAATCTGTTGATTGGAATGGTTCCTACTTTGATTAATAAAATGTGCTTGAGCCTAGTTATAATGACTGAAAATTCACAGTCTGAAACTGCAATTACTTTTGCACCAATCTGACATCATGTTCATTTCATCACAGCAAAGGGACACGCTATAATATGACTTGTCACTCATGATGCTTGTCAGGTTTCCCGGCTGTCCAGTAACTCTTTCCCCTCCTTTCCTACTTTACTCTTTGGAAGGAAGTCACTACATGCAGCCCACATTTGAGGGGTAGACAATTATAGTCTGCCTCCTTGAGGGGATAGTATCTGTAGATTCCTTGAAGTTTCTAATTCAGATGTTTATAATGTTTTAAATTTACTTCAAGTATGATTGAGAAAAGACACGCTCAGTTATGCCAATGTTAAACCAATAATTTGCTATGAATTCAGTAAAGGAGAATAAAGATGATATTTGCCTACTGCTCAGGAAGCATCATGCCTGGAACAGAACTGGATTTTGGCTTCAAAGGAAGCCAGCTGTGGTCCTCTTTCTTTGAAGAATTCTAAAGGGGCAGGAAATCAACTCTGAATATTCACTGGAAGGACTGATGCTGAAGCTGAAGCTCCAATACTTTGGCCTCCTGATGCAAAGAGCCAACTCATTGGAAAAGACACTGATGCTGGGAAACATTGAAGGCAGGAGAAGAAGGGGGCAACAGAGGATGAGATGGTTGGATGGCATCACCCACTCAATGGACATGAGTTTGAGCAAACTCTGGAGGATGGTGAAAGATAGGGGAGCCTGGCATGCTGCAGTCTATGGGGTCACAAAGTCAGACACAACTGGGTAACTGAACAATAACAAAAGGGCGGGAAGTCAAGCACCATCATCATCACCTGCCTCACCCACTCCAGCTAACCACTGGAGGTCTGTGAATAGACTGGCTTTGGTTCCATCAGAATGTTCACATACTGAGCCTCTGTTGCTGAAAATATTTGTGTCAAGGGGACAGTGTCAAGGAGAGGGAATAGTGAGGCATTTGGAAATGCAAGACCTGAGCTTCATCCCTGTCTCTACCTCTTTATTAGCTGAGCAACCTTAAGAATATTGTCTAACATCTCTCTGACCTCATAGCCTCATCTTCAATCTGACAACTGGTAGACCTGCCCTCAGTTTATTTCAGTTCAGTTCAGTCGCTCAGTCATGTCTGACTCTTTGCAACTCCATGAATTGCAGCATGCCAGGCCTCCCTGTCCATCACCAACTCCCGGAGTTCACTCAGACTCACGTCCATTGAGTCGGTGATGCCATCCAGCCATCTCATCCTCGGTCGTCCCCTTCTCCTCCTGCCCCCAATCCCTCCCAGCATCAGAGTCTTTTCTAATGAGTCAACTCTTCACATGAGGTGGCCAAAGTACTGGAGTTTCAGCTTTAGCATCATTCCTTCCAAAGAAATCCCAGGGCTGATCTCCTTCAGAATGGACTGGTTGGATCTCCTTGCAGTCCAAGGGACTCTCAAGAGTCTTCTCCAACACCACAGTTCAAAAGCATCAATTCTTTGGCGCTCAGCCTTCTTTACAGTCCCTCTTTCATATCCCTACATGACCAGAAGAAAAACCATAGCCTTGACTAGACAGACCTTAGTCAGCAAAGTAATGTCTCTGCTTTTGAATATGCTATATAAGTTGGTCATAACTTTTCTTCCAAGGACTAAGCGTCTTTTAATTTCATGGCTGCAATCACCATCTGCAGTGATTTTGGAGCCCAAAAAAATAAAGTCTGATACTGTTTCCACTGTTTCCCCATCTATTTCCCATGAAGTGTTGGAACCGGATGCCATCTGAGCCTCAATGAGTACATCATGCATATGACAGTATTGTGAAAATTCTAAGTTCTGTATAACTGAGTTGTTACTAATCCTATTTCTATGCAGGCAGCTTTCACTAAACATCAAATGTGTATCCAGCATTGTTCTGGCATGGGGCACTGCAGATATGGAGAAGGCACATTCTTTGCTCTTAGGGTGAGATGGTTGGACATCACCCACTCAATAGACATGAGTTTGAGCAAATTCTGGGAGACAGTGAAGGACAGGGGAGCCTGGCATGCTGCAGTCCATGGGGTCTTAGGGGATGCTCCACCCACTAAAAGAAACTGAGAAAGACAACACATATTATGAGATGATATGACACATGTCGTGGGGTCACAATGGAGAGAGAAATTTCCTCTCTTGGGGGAGAAGGAAGACATCAAAGATGAAGAGACATTCTAAAGAATGATAAGTGTTTTCCAGGATGAAAAGAGAGATGACCATATGACCTCAGGCATAGAACCAACTTCTCTGTGCCTCAATTTCCTCATCTCTAAACAAGAGATTAAGATGAGTGCCCTTCATACAAGATTGCTGCCGTGAAGATGAAATGAGGTGGCATATGGGACCATGCAAATGGAACTCTGCCTCTCACAGAGCTGGAACTCAACACTGTAACCTAACATCACTATCAACGCTACTGCTTCAACCTCCAGGGACCCTGGCCCTTTTCAGGACACAATAGGTGGCGTTTCCTTATCAAATGACAAGGAAATCCCAAGTTCCATGTGGACACTGCTTCCTACGGTAGAGATCTGGGGGCCAGTCTTCCAGTTCTGAAGTTACATAGTTGTTCTACGTGATCTGGTCCCACTTTGCCCTGACAGAGCTGTTCAATGCCACCTCTGCTGGTGAGTCTTCAAGACCCCTCACAAACAACATCTACTCCAGAAGCAGAGATCCCACCAACTTCACCATCATCTCTCTCTCCCTGGTTTTCTCTCCTAAGATAGCTCTTCCTCCAGGAAGTCTTCATGGACTGACCAAAAAAGTAAGGCCAGAATTTGACTGCACACCCCTCCCTTCACTGACATTGGGCATCCTGCAGCTCCTATCACCATGACATTGGACCCGGGCATGGTATTGGCCCCCACAGCCCAAGCACACACAGCTTCCTGGACTGAGCCTCCAGGTCCTAGCCCTCAGCCTTGTGGGCTTGCCTGTAACTGACCCCAGAGCCCTCTAGAGACAGAGACAGACTTCTGGGAAGGGTGTCAATCTAGGAGGGCAATCCTGACAAAGGGCTGGAGGCAGTGGCGTGGCACAGCACCCAAGGCAACAGGCATGGGCGAAGTCCAGGGCAGAACATAGTGTGATCTGTGGCTCAGATGGAAAGCATTCTCTGTTCCTCCCGCTGCTTGGTGATTTCAGCAGACTCAGAAATACAGACTCTGGCTTCCTTCCTCCCCTCCTGAGGTCCAGTCTGCTAACTCTGCGCCTCTGTGCCCAGACGGCTGCTGTTTCACTACCTCTATTTCCCAGTGGGTGGCCTTGGCCTCCCTGGGTTCCAGGACTGGGCTGAGCATCTCTCCCTCCCTGACCCCAATTCCAACTATCTTATCCACTGTCCTGCCTGGAGTTAGACCACAGACAGCCCCTCCCCACTCGCTCTCTAAAGGGGCACCCATTCTAGATTGTGGTGGTGGAAAAGGGGGCTCAGGTATGAGAAGAGCCCAGGGCAGCCATGTCACTGTCCCTGCCCAGACCTCCTTGCCTGTAAAAGGAGGAAGCTGGGCTGAAGCCACCAGGGCCCACCATGATTTCTATACACATGAATCCTTAATCTATAACCTTATCTACAACATCACACAATGACCATGGACTCGGCAGTAAGAATATATCTAAATCCAATGTCGAGTGGGGCCTCTGAGGGTTGACAGGATCTGGACTCTGGCCCTTCTTGAGCTTCATTGCTAAGCGTTCAATCCCTTTGTACTCCATTCCAGCCACACTGGCTTCCTTCTTGTTCAATGAACATCACCAGCTCAAGATCTGAATGAGATTTCTCTTCTTCTATCTCTTTACCCACTTGGGTCCTCTGCTCACCCTTCCGTTCTCAGTTCTAGCATCATCCCTCCAATGAGGCCTTTCCTAAGGCCCAGCCCATCCTCTGATCCTTATTATTCTCTATCAAAAGTATGACTATCTGAAGTTATCTCATGTGTTTATTTATCTCCTCTCTGCCTCCTTTAGAAAAATAGAAGCTTTGTGAGGGTGGGCACCCTCTGTGTCCGGCTACTCACTGGACTCCAGCGCTGAGATCAGCCTGGCTCCGAGAGCGCACTTGCAGCCGGGGCTCAATGGGTAAGGATCAGTTGGGAAACAATAGCCTAGCTCAGCTTTGAAATGCCCAGTGCACAGAAGATTGGGATTGAGCATTTAGCCTCTGGTGGGTCAAATCTAACGTCACACAGGAGGAGCCCACAGTACAATTCTGTGTCCCTGCCTCAGGCTACGGTGCCAAAACCTAAGGGGAAAATAAAGAGACTTCTTGGTAACTTTTCAACAGCTTAAGAAGAATAGTCAAGTCCATGTCCTATTCACAATAGCCAAGACACAGAAACAACTTAAACGTCCATCCACAGATGAATGGATCAAAAAAGATGTGGTACACATACATGATGGAATATTACTCAGCCATTAAAAAATCAAATAATTCTATTTGCAACAACATGAATGCAACTAGAGATTATCATACTAAGTAAGTCAGGCAGAGAAAGACAAATACCATGTGATATTGCTTATATGTGTAATCTAACCTATGACACAGATGAACCTATCTATGAAACATAAGCAGAGTAAGGGACACAGAAACTAGACTGGTGGTTGCCAAGGAGGAGGAAGATGGGAGTGGGATGGATCGGAAGTTTGGTATTAGCAGATGCAAACTGGTATATATAGGATGGATAAACAACAAGGTCCTCCTACTGTATAGCACAGAAAAATGTATGCAGTATACTGTGACAAACCATAATGGAAAGAATAAGAAAAAGAACATGTATATATGCATAACTGAGTCACTCTGTTGTACAGCAGCAATTAACACAACACTGTAATTCAACTATACTCCAGTAAAAAAAACAGTCAAGTGTATATCCCACGAGCATGTGCTGATAAGGACAGTTTTTATTGCGAGGAAAACAACCCAGGGAGAAGAGTCAGCCTAAGTGACACCCAGCTGTGTTCCCAATTACCCCCTGCCTCTAGGCAAGGAGGCGCTCACCACCCTGGACTCACTGTGAAGACTTGGAATGGAGACCCTGTGTCTCGTCCGTTCAGTTCACACATTACTTCTCAATTTAACCAACAAGCCTCCAGCTTCAGTTTGGGGCCTTTTCCTTATACCTTAGCCCACAGAGTGGAAAACATATCTGTAGAATATTTGTTTACAATCTTAAAGTTGTTCATGAAATCCCCCTTTATTTCTGCTCGCTTCAGGCACAATAAGACTTCGTAACTCCTATTTTTTTCCCCAGATATTTTCGAACTGTGGTGCTAGAGAAGACTCTTGAGAGCCCCTCAGACTGCAAGGAGATCAAACCAGTCAATCCTAAAGGAAATAAATCCTGAGTATTCATTGGAAGGACTGATCCTGAAGCTGAAGCTACAATACCTTGGTCACCTGATGCAAAGAGTTGACTCATTGACAAAGACCCTGGTGTTGGGAAAGACTGAAGGCAAAAGGAGAAGGAGGCAACAGAGGATGAGATGGTTAGATAGTATCAGTGACCCAATGGACACGAATCTGAGACAACTCCGGGAGATAGGGAAGGACAGAGAAGCCTAGTATGCTGCAGTCCATGGGGTCGCAAAGAGTGGGGACTGACTTAGTGACTGAACAACAACAACAAATAGATATGGAAAAATATCCCTGTCATGCATCCCTGTCTACATCCATCCCCTCTGGACGATGACGATGCTCTAAGGAGGCAGCTATACCTCACTGTGCTGGATGAGGGGATGGATAGATGAGAGGATGGCTAGATGAATGAGGGTACCATCCTTACAAAGTACCTATCAAGAGATGCTCACTGTCCTCCACTCAAAAGCAGAGATGTGCAAAAAATGACATTGGGAGATGTGCTGGTAATTTCTATTTAAAGATTAGGCAGGGGGCTTGGGGAAGAAGCAGAACCTGACTCCTAGAGGACAGGAAGAAGAGAGCTGATGGCCCAGCTCCCAGCAGAGGCTCAGACTGCAGAGAAGACAGACTGCCACACTGCAAGGGGAGGCTTTAGAATGGGATGCCCTGGGCAATGTCACCAACTCTCAGTTGGCTAATCATCAGCATCATTTAGGGGACTTCTCAAAATAAGTCTCTCAATGTACTTTGGCCCAATCCCAGATCTACTAAGTCAGAATCTTGGGGGTGACAGAGTCTGTTTTTTCAAAATGCTTCATGGGCGACGCTGCAGCTAAGCCCAATTAGGGGAGTCCTGTTCGTGGAGACTGGCTCCCTGCCTTGCTGCATTTGCTCCAGGGCCCATATTCCTGTGGTTTGTCCCTCTGTGGACAGATTCTCTGAAAGGCGCTCACAGAGTGGAAACAAGCTTGGAGACAATTCCCACATGCACGGTGTCGACATGGAATTCGTGTTGTCAGCAGCATTGCTGGCTGTCATAGCAAACACAACACAAGAGAAGACTATATACATGGACATCACCAGATGGTCAACACCGAAATCAGATTGATTATATTCTATGCAGCCAAAGATGGAGAAGCTCTATACTGTCAACAAAAACAAGACCAGGAGCTGACTGTGGCTCAGATCATGAACTCCTTATTACCAAATTCAGACTTAAACTGAAGAAAGCAGGGAAAACCGCTAGACCATTCAGGTATGACCTAAATCAAATCCCTTATGATTATACAGTGGAAGTGA
>SJYV01037311.1:0-30561 GCA_006410875.1 Neotragus pygmaeus | reverse complement strand
TTCACTCTGTATAATAGGCTCCAGTTTCATCCATCTCATTAGAACTGATTCAAATGTATTCTTTTTAATGGCTGAATAATACTCCATTGTGTATATGTACCACTGCTTTCTTATCCATTCATCTGTTGATGGACATCTAGGTTGTTTCCATGTCCTGGCTATTATAAACTGTGCTGCAATGAACATTGGGGTACATGTGTCTCTTTCAATGAAGAGTCTTAAAAGAGTATTAAGTGATTTTTCTTTGCACTAGATATTCTCTGAAACTCATTTTAACATCTGTAAGATAGTTTTTTGGAAAAAAAATAGTAATTTTTAGTTAGATAACCTCTCTTCAGCTGTCTGTTCTAGGGATAAGAACACACATATTCACATAAAGAATCTGTTTCGCTTAGTATTTGATGGAAAGTTGAGGTTTTTCTTATTCAAATACCGAAGAATGTGTCTGATTGCCATGGTAACAGTGTTTACACCCAAGAGTTAAAGGTTTGACCGTGTTATTAGTCATCTACTGCCAGTGTCACTACTATCATCACCACCACTT
This sequence comes from Neotragus pygmaeus, assembly GCA_006410875.1. Taxonomy (NCBI): domain Eukaryota; kingdom Metazoa; phylum Chordata; class Mammalia; order Artiodactyla; family Bovidae; genus Neotragus; species Neotragus pygmaeus. The sequence continues at coordinate 30,017 of SJYV01037311.1, read as the reverse complement.
TTTAATTTTTATTACTGTGTTTTTTCCAACAACAGCGCACTTCCCATTTACAGAGCAAGAGGAGTACTTTTACTGCCACAATTATCCATGGTATCATCAATTATTGTCCATCAAGAACCCTAACATTGTCCTACATTGTCCTGGACAAAGTAAGGATAAAAAGTTGTTTCTAACCTCCTGAGAGGTAAACACATCAAAGTGTTAGTAGTTCAGTTGTATGTGACTCTCTGCAATCCCATGGACTGTAGCCTACCAGGCTCTTCTGTGCATGGAATTCTCCAGTCAAGTATACTGGAGTGGATTGCCATTCCCTTCTCCAGTCAGTCTTCCCAAACCAGGGATTGAACCCAGGTATCCCACGTTGCAGGCAGATTCTTTATTGTCTGAGCCAGCAGGGAAGGCAACACATCCAAAGGGACTTGTAATCTACAGTTGCGTTTAGCATTTCAAAAGAAAGGTATCATGCTAATTCAGAATTTTCTTTAAAAAATTATCTTTCCTGATAACATTGTCAGCAAGCCTGCAGTAGACTCACAGAATGAACAGTAGAACTGAATGAGGTTTTATAAATTATTTAGTTCAGTCCTTTCATTTACTTCTGAAAAAGCTTAGTTTTCAACATGTTAAGTATTTTTTTTTCCTGAGATCACAAGCTATTGAAAGCAGCATTAACCTAAATCCAGATACTCAATCTTTATATTGTGTTCTATCACAGTCCCTCCCTTACTATAACAACTTTGGCATGTTAGTTAAATTAGGTTTTCTGTTTATAATTTGGAAAGAAGATATAAAAGTTCTGTCCAAAACACATACACAGATAGTAGTTTTGCTAGTTAGTACAGTCTAATTCATTTAGAACTTAAAAAGACAACAACAGATCCATTGGCACAATTTTGCTCATGATATGGGCCAAAATTGAACTGATTTCAATCCTGGTATACTTAAAGCCAGGGTTCCAGCCTGACGAACAAGCAGGATTTTTCTTTTAGTTGATTTTTTTCAAAGACAGCATATGGTTCAACATAGGTGACACTGAAGCAGTGCCGAAAGGCTGAATCATCTATTAGCAGCAGACAGCAAGTCTACTGAGGTCCAGACAGTCTATCTGGGGGAGGAAGGAAGAGATTAAGTGAGCTGGTCAAAACCCAAAACTATTTGGCCTGCCTTGCTCTGTGAGCAGTATATTCATACTATTTGAAGTTCCTTTTCTAGACTTGTAAGTTTTAACTACTCAGCTCCCATATTTTCTATGCACTTGTGACTACCAAACTAGATGGCTCATAAAATGAGCACTGGAACCTACTTTGTAGCAGCCCTTTATTAACTGTGTGGTACTGGATGAATTCTGTTAACTCTAAGGTGCAGTTTCCTCAACTAGATAAAATAAGAAAATAAATGTGGAAGAACCCAGCAGAGTGTTAGTAATGAATCATATTAAGACCTTGATTAAAAATGATTATCTTACTTTTCTGTTCTCAAAGAGAACAATTCAAGGGTCTTGATTTGCATGCAGATATTTCTAATATTTTCAGTTTCCAAAAATATGTTTTCACCCAAACCACATTCATCATGGCTTCATTAGTCTCTGAGATTTTTATTTAAACTTTAAGCTGGAAAGCATCTTATGATTTCTTCTGATAGTTTTCATGATTTAGACATACAGTCCTGAAGTCAGATCTAGATCACCAACTCATGTGGTGGTTGAAAAATTACAGTGATATCAATGAGGCCATTTTCACTTATGACCATATGCTAATTTGCTGGGTGTTCTTCTACAGCTGTTAACCTCTTTAGTGTCTTAGGATCAAAGAGTTGATTCCCACAGTCTTTTAGGTAAAAGGAGGGGTTGAGCTTAAAGTGTGATTTACCCTATGTGATTTTATTATCCCTTAAGTTCTTTGGAAGGCTTTGTAAAAAATTAAGTGGTTAAAATGATCACCTCCTTTGAAAAAATTGTCATAATCCAGATTCAAGTGTAAAGTATCAAATGATTGGCTGTTTGGTGAATGCTGGTCTGGTTTAAGTAGTGAACAAATAGAGACTTAATTCATTTGAAATAGATGAAAAACTTAAGCTCAGGACTGTGTCTCCTGTGAGACAGCAATTTTCTTCATGTTCAAGATTTATCACCTAAGATGTCCTATGTGACTATATGTTTGATCAGATTTTCGTATACATTATAGATGTACTCTTTTTGTCTTACATTGGGGTATATATTTTGTATTCTGTCTTCACTTTCTCAAGCTGTATTTTAATTGTTGTAGCTTTAAGGGGTATATGTTGGAGAAGACTCTTGAGAGTCCCTTGGACTGCAAGGAGACTCAAACAAGTCAATCCTAAAGGAAATCAGTCTTGAATATTCATTGGAAGGACTGATGCTAAAGCTGAAGCTCCAGTACTTCAGCCACCTGATGAGAAGAACTGACTCATTGGAAAAGACCCTGATGCTGGGAAAGATTGAAGGAAACAGGAGAAGGGATGACAGAGGATGAGATGGTTGTATGGCATCACCAACTTGATGGACATGAGTTTGAGCAAACTCGGGGAGATGGTGATAAACAGGGAAGCCTGGCATCCTGCATGCAGTCCATGGGGTTGCAAAGAGTAAGACATGACTGAGTGACTGAACTGAACTGAACTAAGGGGTATAATATCCAAGCATCTTAGTTTCATCATATGAAATAATTCATAGAGTGGTATATTCTAAACATTTGAAAAAGAGGGGGAAAAAAGGACATAGCTTGTGAAACAGAAAGGGATAATAATGGTACCTATCAGTGCAGATGATGACTGCAGCCATGAAATTAGAAGACGCTTACTCCTTGGAAGAAAAGTTATGACCAACCTAGAGAGCATATTCAAAAGCAGAAACATTACTTTGCTGACTAAGGTCCGTCTAGTCAAGGCTATGGTTTTTCCTGTGGTCATGTATGGACNGCCATGAAATTAGAAGACGCTTAGTCCTTGGAAGAAAAGTTATGACCAACCTAGATAGTGTATTCAAAAGCAGAGACATTACTTTGCCGACTAAGGTCCATCTAGTCAAGGCTATGGTTTTTCCTGTGGTCATGTATGGATGTGAGAGTTGGACTGTGAAGAAGGCTGAGCACCGAAGAATTGATGCTTTTGAACTGTGGTATTGGAGAAGACTCTTGAGAGTCCCTTGGACTGCAAGGAGATCCAACCAGTCCATTCTGAAGGAGATCAACCCTGGGATTTCTTAGGAAGGAATGATGCTGAAGCTGAAACTCCAGTACTTTGGCTACCTCATGCAAAGAGTTGACTCATCAGAAAAGACTCTGATGCTGGGAGGGATTGGGGGCAGGAGGAGAAGGGGACGTCCGAGGATGAGATGGCTGGATGGCATCACGGACTTGATGGACATGAGTCTGAGTGAACTGCGAGAGATGGTGATGAACAGGGAGGCCTGGCATGCTGCAATTCATGGGGTCGCAAAGAGTAAGACATGACTGAGTGACTGAATTGAACTGAACTGAACTGAACCCATGCCTACAAGCAATCCCCACCAATCTGCAAGCTGGCTGCAGGGCCAGAGCCACACCGATCACACCTGAGACCAGGGAGGACATTCAGGTCCACTGTGGGTCCCAGCAGCTCCAGGAGTCAGGAGGCAAGAACTAAGGGTGGGAGGACTGCCTGCTCACCGACCACACTTGGACCAGCAGCCAAGGCACCTCAATTATCAAGCCAAACCCAGACGGCATCTCAGTTTCTCACTTAACTTACGCAGCTACATCTCATACTGTGAATTTATTGGACTTTAAAAGTCCCCACACAAAGAATCCTAAAGAGTGCTTGTAACTTAGTAAGCACCGGGTAAAAGATGGCTGGGTGGCTGGTTGGGTGAATTGTGGATGGATAAGGGTGAAAAGTGGTGAAAGTGGAAGTGTTAGTTGCTTAATCACGTCTGATTCTTTGCAACTGTTTGCCTCAGTCGTGTTCAACTCAATGCAGCCCCATGCACTGCAGCCTGCCAGGCTCCTCCGTCCATGGCATTCTCCAGGCAAGAATACTGGAGAATACTGGCAGACAGGTTCTTTACCACTAGCTTTACAATTTGGGAAGCCCAAATTGCAGCCTGCCAGGCTCCTCTGTCCATGGCATTCTCCAGGCAAGAATACTGGAGCAGGTTGCCATTTCCTCCTCCAGGCGATCTTCCTGACCCAGGGACTGAACCTGCATCTCTTATGTCTCCTGCACTGGCAGACAGGTTCTTTACCACTAGAGCCACCTGGGAAGCCCAAATTGTAGCCTGCCAGGCTCCTCTGTCCATGGAATTCTCCAGGAAAGAATACTAGAGTAGGTATCCATTCCCTTCTCCAAGGGATCTTCCTGACCCAGGGACTGAACCTGGGTTTCCTGCATTGCAGGCAGATTCTTTACCATCTGTGCCACCAGGGCAGCCCATGAATGAAGGTACCATCCTTTCAAGGGTATCTATTAAGAGATGCTCACTGCCCTCCACTCAAAAGAAGAGATGTGCAACAATAGACTTGGGAAATGTATTAGTAAGTTCCATTTAGAAATCAGTACTCCCTTTGCAAGATTTCACTTGCAAATGAATAAATAATGAATCTCAACAACATCCATGTGTTTTGGTCAGAAGAGTAGGGATGCTTTGTCTGTGGTTCTATAACACCATCAATCAGTTCTGGGTAGCCCATGGTCACTGTTATACCATGGGTAGGCGGTTAGATGATACACATCTGAAACTGTTTATTTTTCTGGGACTGCATGAGAAACATATCTGCAGGGACTTGTAACAACAGAAAACTAGCAAGAAGACACTGTCATTAACTCTCCTCGGGGTGTTTGGCGATGCTGCACGCAGCCAGCAGGCAATGTTTGTTTTTTGGTTTGGTTTCAGATTTTGTTAACTAATAGAGAAGAAGGGTTTGTGGTTCTTCCTCTTCATTAACAAGAAGGGCCAGGACCAATGGAAAGGGAGCCCCACAAGGAAAACTGGGTCAGACATGCAGAAGCACTTCCTGGTTCTTCCTCAAGCCTGGGGTCCCCAGATCAAGGGAGGCGGCCTCTACTATCCTTCAAAAGAGTCATCTTCAAAGCCAGCCCTGGCTCTTCCTAGAGACACAGCCAGGGTCATGATAACACAGGAAGTGAAAGTGATAGTCGCTCAGCAGTGTCCAACTCTTCACAACCCCTATGGACTGTAACCATCCAGGCTCCTCTGTCCATGGGATTCTCCAGGCAAGAATACTGGAGTGAGTGGCCATTCTGAGTCACCACTAAAGCCCATGATAACACACATGATTCACTAATGTGTCTAAAATTATTAAGTGAAATAATCCATGAAACGTGTCACACCACCTACACATGCAGTAGGTGAAGGGAGATCAGCTCCAACCACGCAGGCCTTTTCTTTAGGTCCAGGGCTCTCTGTGGCTGGGAGTTGGCTCTGTCCTTCCAGGCTAAGGACATCCTGGCCAGAGACACAGCACAGTGACAGCGGCCATCCTGGGCATGCCCACACTCAGCTTCAGCTGGGTTCACCAGGCTGCAGCAGAGAAAGGGATGCAGGGCCAAAGAGAAGAAGAAAAATCCAAAAAGGGGAGGACTTGGAGGAGGACAATTGCTTTGTGGGTGGACGTGCAGGTGGTCTCTACTGGCTTCCTCCAGGGTCGCCATCACCCTCTTGGGGCCTGGGATGAGGCAGGGCCCAGGGAGTGCTACTGAGCATGCTCAGTGCATGCAGGCACCAGCCTGGGAGGGCAGGTCTGGCCCTCATGTACCTAGCTCAGGCAGCTGCCACGTGTAACCACCCCCCACGCCACCCAGCGAGGAAGGGAGGGACCCAGGGCCCAAGGCCCACAGCAGAACCCCTGCCCTGCCATACCTCTCAGAACTCATCCTTCCCCCTCTCCACACACAGAACTGCCCTCAGCCCCTCCAGCTTCCTCATCAGTGCAGAGTTCTAAGGGTTGAGTTTTGACCCTCAAGAAGGGTTAGGATACATGAATAGGTGGAGTGAGGCATCTCAGATGCCACTGGTGCAGTGGCCCTGCCTACCAGAAAACTGAGAAGGGCCCCTGCGGCAGTGACTTTACAAACATCAACTCTGTTCCAAGGACTGTGCTGTGACATCGGGCTCCAGGACTCTCAGTGCCAGGCAGAGACGAAAGGGTAAGCAGTCACGGTGCAGTGGAGCAGCTGCTGGGATGGGACCACGCGGAAGATTCTGTGGGAGCCTGGTGGAGCTCCCAACTGTGAGTTTCAGAAAAGACTCAGGAAAATATACATATGAGCGCTTGTGTACAAGTGTGTGCATGCATGTACACACACACACACACACACACACACACACAATCATGCTTGGTGGTCTGGGTGTGCCCCCAGATCAATGACTCTACCTAGCTGAGGTAGTGGTCCAAAACTGGTTGTTCTATCTGCCTCCTCATTCATCCACAATCCATCCATCCATTCATCCATATATCCACCTATTCCCTTATCTATCCACTCCCTCATCCATCCATCTCCTTATCCATCTACTCCTTCATCCGTTCATCCATCCATTCCCCCATCCATCCATCCATCCATCCATCTTCTATTGTGTGCTTACTAAGCTACAGGCACTTTTCAGGATTCTTTATGCATCTGATCTCATTTATTGCTTCCAATAACTTTATCAGATAAGAATTATTAGTGATATTTTAAACCCAAGGAAATCAAGACCCAAGAAGCTTAGTTTCTTGGCCAGAGTGCCCTAATAAATGGCTGAGCTGGTATTTTAATCTAGGTCCAAATAATTCCAATCTAAAGTTCTTTTAGCTTCCCCACATCCCCTATACTGTGTCTTCAGAAAATTGGATTTTCCAGGTACTCACAGATATTCCACACAGACAGCTTTCTCTTTTAAGAAATGTATTAGTAAGTGCCAATACATAGATCCCCTGGAGAAAGGAATGGCAACCCACTCCAGTATTCTTGCCTGGAGAACAAACTGACGGAGGACCCTGGTGGGCTACAGTCTACATGGAGTTGGACACAGCTGAATGACTAATACCTTCACACACACACACACACACACACACACACACACACACACACACACACACACCCTAGAGGCTCCGGTAAGTGATGCAGGACCTCTATCTAACCCAGCATTCACAAGCTCAGTGGTCACTGAGCTTCTTTGGTAGCTAACAACTCATTTCCAGGGCAGTTTGAGAAAAGTTGCTTGACCCCCTTATCTGAGCTAGGATCCCAACCCAGGACTCCTGCCCCCAGAAAGGTATTTTTTCCTTTTGCCAGCAAGCAATGACCTGACTTTAAGCTAATCAACAATCTATCCCCTTGCATCTCAGTGATTCTCTTCTTCTGCAAACCTTTGCCTCTGTTCTCTCCCTGCATGTCTGCACATCTTCACCAAACACAGAGGGTAAAGGATCAGGAGACATCCCAGAAGTGACAAGTTTGGTCTGCAAGCCACTGGATTTGCAGCATACACTAGACTCCCATCCCAGCTCCGGGCTTGGAGCCTTAAATGCCTACTGGTTCAGTATGAGAGCCCGTCTTCCTGGTTCCTCTTGCCTCATCCCCCCACCACACTCTTCTGCAGGGCTGTCCACACAACAGCCTTCCTTGCTTTCTATACTCCATCCCCAGCTCCAGCTTTAGGAAGATTTACTTGTAAAGTTTTTCTTTATATCCTTCTCATAGTTCTCTCTCCGAAAAAGAAAGAAACAGACAGGCAGGACCAACCCAATTATGAGCATCCCCAGGCTCAGAAAGGATTCTACTCGCTGCCCCAAAAAGAGAGACTGGGCCCTGCCTCTCCCCACTTGAAGCCAGGAGCTAAAGGCCAAGCCGGCACTAAGGGCCAAGGATGACACGGCAGAATGTCCACCCAGGGGAACCCCCTCCCAATCTGCGGCTGCCCCACATCCCTGCCTGCCATCCCTCAGGGAGTCAGCACACATCACGCCTCTGGACTCCAGGCCCTGACTCACTGCAGTGCTGGGAAGTCACTGCCTGAGAATCTGCAGCCTCAGCGGCTCCAACCAGGCCCTCTGCTCTGCACCCCGGGAGCCGACCACCTCCCGCTGCCAGCTAGGGGATGGTTTTTTCCAATGAGCTCAAGTCATCCTGAATGCGTGATCCCCCGGAGGGGCTGGAGTTGGCCTCCCGAACATGCACGAGGAAGCCCTCCGCCTAGTAAACAAACCGCATAGCTGAGCACAAGAACCTTTGCTCCCCTGGGTCTCACTAACATCCACATGTCCCCAGGCCCCCCCGGCAGAGAGCAGCCTGGGCACCATGGGACCCCACATGAACCAGATCAGAATTTAAGGATGAGGAATTACATGTTGATTGCTTCTGACACTGAGACAGAACAGTGAGGACTGAGGTCCCCAAGGGGAAGGGAAATCTACTTCCCTGAAAATAGGCAATCCGAAAGAAAGGTGCTAGGACAACACATGCCCAGTGGACACCAAGAGACCATTCTCCCCTCCTCTCTCGTCATGGCCCTTTCTATCCTTATCTGCTGCTGCTGCTGCTGCTAAGTCACTTCAGTCATGTCTGACTCTGTGCGACCCCATAGACGGCAGCCCAACAGGTGCCTCTGTCCCTGGGATCCTCCAGGCAAGAACACTGGAGTGGGTTGCCATTTCCTTCTCCAATGCATGCATGCATACTAAGTCTCATCAGTCATGTCCGATTCTGTGCGACCCCATGGACAGCAGCCTACCATGCTCCTCTGTCCCTGGGATTCTCCAGGCAAGAATACTGGAATGGGTTGTCATTTCCTTCTCCCTCCATCATTATCTACTATGTAGTTAATCAACTTTGATGGGGGAAAAGGCATGTATGTGCACATGTGTACTAAGTCACTTCAGTCGTGTCTGACTCTTTGCGAGCCCATGGACCATAGCCCATCAGGCTCCTCTGTCCATGGGATTCTCCAGGCAAGAATGCTGGAGTGGGTTGCCATTTCCTTCTCCAGGGGATCTTCCCAACCCAGGGACTGAACCCGCATCACTTATTTCTCCTACAGTGACAGTCTGGTTCTTTATTACTAGCATCACCTGGGAAGACCCAGAAGCAAAGGAGGAAAGGCAAAAGAGAAGAGAGCTTCAAATCCTCCCGTCTGCTTTCAAACTGTGGTGCTGGAGAAGACTCTTGAGAGTTCCTCAGACTGCAAGGAGATCAATGATCCATCCTAAAGAAAATCAGTCCTGAATATTCACTGGAAGGACTGATGTTGAAGCTGAAACTCCAATACTTTGGCCACCTGCTATGAAGAACTGACTCCTTGGCAAAGACCCTGATGCTAGGAAAGACTGAAGGTAGGAGGAGAAGGGGGTGACAGAGGATGAGATGGTTGGATGGCATCACCGACTCAATGGATATGAATTTGAGCAAGCTCCAGGAGTTGGTGATGGACAGGGAAGCCTGGCGTGCTGCAGTCCATGGGGTCACAGAGACATGACTGAGCGACTGAACTGAATTGACCTTCTTTTTTACCCTCCACAAAGTTTCTAGTCCCCTCCCCAAACATAAAACAGAAGCAATATGGTAACAAATTCAATAAAGACAAAAAATGGTCCACATTAAAAAAAGGAATCTTTAAAAAAGAAAGAAACAGGGTAAGGAAGGATAAAGGTTCATTCTACTATTTCCTCTATTTGGGGGCATGTTTGATCTGTTCCTCTCCCTGCTGTGCCCTTTTCTTCCTCCTTCTTGAGTCTGGGGAGGAAAACATCAGGCAGTTACCCCAGGGTTGCCCTAGAGTCACAGGCTCGCGGTCATCACTGGCTTGTGTTAAGGATGCACCCTGGAAGTGAGATTCCAGCTCCAGCTCTACTGTGTGAACATTCATGAGCCAGAAGGGGAAAAAAAAAAAATTAAGTTCCTCACTATCAAATCTTACTTTGGAAAGTAAGACAATTTTCATTTGTACATCTATCTCCTTGTTACCCCATCCCCCCACAGAGTTTCCAGTTCCCCAACAAAGCTGGCCACTGGTACATTTTCAAATGAAGACTCTTTGGTGGTGGTGAATTAACCCTGGGAACCACCCTGGTAGTCCAGTGGTTAAGGGTCCATCTGCCAGTGCATAAAACATGGGATCAATCCGTGGACCAGGAAGATCACCTGGAGAACTGAATGGCTACCCACTCCAGTATTCTTGCCTGGAGAACCCCATGAACAGAGGAGCCTGGCATGCTACAGTCCATGAGGTCTCAAAGAGTTGGACACGACTGAGCAACTGAACAAGTGGTACCTCCTCTGGCGGAGCCTTTCTTAACCTAGTGTGGTCTATTAAACAGATGTAATCAGAACTCCTCATTCCTGAAGGGATTATACAGATATCCTTAAATTCAGTAGTCAACTTTTGGAATTGTGTAAAGGCAAGCAGCAAGTGCCATGGTGCCAGGGTTGCAATTTTTGGAAGCACTGATGATGTTTTATTGAAGGCAGCAACTAGGAGTCGGACAGGGTTCCTTCACACGCTCTCCGTGCTTGGTTTGTGCTGTGGGCATGTCCTCATTGCTTTATACTTTTGATTATCTATGTGTCTTGTTGTACACAAGAAAAAGGGGAGCTCCCTGAGGGCAGTGGTTGCATCTAACTCATCTTCTACTTCCTGGAAGAAGTACAGAGTAATGCACGAAGCATCTCATGAACTGAACTGGACTTGCTGATCTTTCAAAAACACCATTGTGTCCGTGGATATGTAGTTATTACAGCCCCATAAACAGGTTCTCTTTAAACTGTGAGGTCACATAGAATTTTACAAGTCTCCTGTTCCTTCCTAAGAAGATATCCAAATGGGAAAATCAGTAGAGGTGAGGGAGCATGGAGCCACAAGATCACATGTGGCGTTTGGGAGCTCTGGATTCCAGTGAGAGCCTCAGAGTCCATTGTGGCCAAAGGACCTAAGGCAAGTCCCTTGACCTAAGACTGCCTTCTCACCCGGGGGAGAGCAAGGAACACCGTGCCCTCTGGCCACCCACAGATGCTAGGCGGTAATAACAAGTATAAAGCTCATGCCATGACAAGTTCAGGGGCTTCCCTGGTGGTTCAGCAGTAAAGAACCTGCCTGCCAATGCAGGAGAGGCTGGTTCAGTCTCTGGGTTGGGAAGATCCCCTGGAGAAAGAAATGGCAGCCCACTCCAGTATTCTTGCCTGGAGAATCCCATGGACAGAGAAGCCTGGTGGGTTACAGTCCATGGGGTCGCAGAGAGTCGGACATGACTGATCAACTAACATTTTTTTCCCACACCCTCACTGAGCTTGGCATCTCTGGGGAGATGACTGGCCTGCCTGGCTGACACCTGCCCTCTCAGAACCACACTTGCCCTCAGAAAGGGGATCTTGGAAGGCCTGGGTTCACTTCCAGGGAAGGTGGATCACTGCAAAGAAGTCAAGAGATGAGAGAAAACAATTTTTTCCACCTTTCTTTCCTGCACAAAGGATCACTTTCCACACTTCATTGGGGAAATTCAAGGAATGTGGGGATTTCTCGAAGTCATTGTCATCCATGAGCATCTGCCAGTACCAGGAATCTCCAGTCCCTGGAGATTCCAAAGGCGTGCGCCACATAGGCCTGCCTCTCAGTGATGTCCTCAGATCTGCTTGGGATATATTTTAATTTATTAGCTGACCTTACAGACAAAACATCATCACAATAGTCTTCACCCTCAAAAAGATTTGCTCCAGAAAAAAAGGTCTGTGGATCACTTCTGCATAGGAAGTGTGTGTGTGCATGTACGCATGTATGTGTATGTATGTGTATGCATGCATGTGTGTATGTATATGTGTGTTTGTGTGTATGTGTATATGTGCGTGCATGTGTGTATGTATGTATGTGCATGTGTGTGTGTGTATAAATGGGTGTGTGTATGTATTGTGTGTATGTGAGTATATGCATGTATGTGTGTGTATATATGTACATGTGTTTGTGTGTGTGCATGTGTGTTATGCATCTGTGTATGTGTATGCATGTGTGTATTTGTGCGAGTATATGTGCACGTGTGTGTATGTGTGTGAAGGCAGAGGGGTAGATGGAGCTGAGCACAAGGGAACACATTTTTGAAAGGCCACCCTCAGGACGTGCCCATCAGCAGCTCTGGGGAGGCTGCAGCTTGCATTTGTTTGGAAATTCAACCCCGGGATATATACAATTTTTCCCAAATAACCCGCTGAAGGGGAAAATGACAGAGTGTAAGTGACACCAAGAATACTCGAAAGCAGGGAGACAGACAGCCATCTCCTTTACTCTGGTCACGTTGTGCCAAAGCCCACGTCCTGGAAACTTCTGTGCTCAAGGACAATCACCAGTTGGGTTGTGCCTGGACATTCCATGTTTTAACTTTTTCTCAAGCTTTCGCAGCCACACATTGGACAGCCCAGAACATACCAGCAAGCCTGGAAAACATTACCCGTCACCCTCTCCAACCTCAGAAACTCCCGCGTCTCTGGTGCCTGCTGTGTGACAAATTGCTTCTACACACATCATACTGGCTGTCTCTTCCAGCTGGGGGCAGGGAGGGATGGTCCCTACAGGTTCTCTCCACTCTCTCACCCTAAGTTCTACCTCGCCCTCTAAGTTCATGAACTCTTCAAGCCACACCCAGATTCCTCCTGTGTCAAGTTCTCCGTGGCCTTGCCAAGGTGGTCAAGAACCAAAGGCTATTAGCAGAGCAAGAGCTTAATCTGTAACCAGGCTACCATCCTCCAGCCCAAGGATGTGTACAAATACATCAACTTAAAGATGCTACGCCAAAGCCAAAGCCAAACCCTTTAACTGTGTTCCCTGACAAGGCAGGAGATGCTGCTGGTGCCCTGTGTGGAGGGGGCTGTTCATGCCCCTCGTGGGCAGGGACTGTGGATGATAACCGAGGCCTGGACCACTCTGTGTTCTGCCCTCTGATCACTCCAGATGTATGGCAGAAGCCAACACAACAGTTTACAGCGATTATCCTCCAATTTAATTAATTAAAAATAAAACATATTGCTAGTAAAAGAAAAAGACAATGAAAAGCAGAGGCCTTGGGTTGAAGAATTAAATCTTCTGAATCCATATTTCCTTAAGCTGAATGCTTTCTTTCAGGTCAGGTTTGTGCTTAGTGTGGAGAACCCCTGATGTCAGCTACCTGGAGTAAAGGAGTCTGCTTTTAAAATTGTTTATTGAAGTGTGGTTGATTTATAATATTGTGCTGATCTCTGCTGTACAGCAAAAGGACTCGGGTATACATATATATACGTTCTTTTAAAATATTATTTCCATTATGATTTATTCCAAGGATTGCATATATGTCCCCTGTGCTGTTCAGGAGGACCATTTATCCATTCATCCGGGTAGCAGTTTACATCTGTTAACCGCAAACTCCCAGCCACCCCTCCCCAACTCCATCCACCTCTGCAATCACAAGTCTGTCGCCTATGTCTGTGAGTCTATTTCTGTTTCATAGGTAGGCTCATTTGTGCCATATTTTAGATTCCACGTGTAAGTGATATTATACAGTATTTGTCTTTATCTCTCTGACTTACTTCAGTTAGTACGATAATCTAAATTGCATCAGTGTTGCCGCAAATGGCATTATTTTGTTCTTTCTTATGGCCGTGTAGTATTCCACGTATATATATGTGTGTGTGTGTGCACTTGCACATGTTTGCAGCCCACACATGCACGCATGTTTGCAGGAATAAAGAAGCAGAGAAAGCACCAGAGACCCAGAACATGGAAAATCTCTGTCAAGAGACCTGACACTAAGGAAGAATGTCCACCTCGGGCAGAGGTGAGAAATGAATGAGTTAAAAGACAGTGTGGGAGGGCAGGTAGAGAGATTATGATCAGAAAGAGCCAACACTGGTGTCTTAGAACAGGCCATGCCAAGATTACTTCCCTATAGTTTTGAAGTCCCACATAGTATCATATTTGGATTTCAGGAAAGTTGTTATGAATTTAATTTTTAAATAAGTAATGTATCAAAGGGCTTCCCTGGTGGCTCAGTGGTAAAGAACCCAACTGCCAATGCAGGAGACACAGGAGGTGCAGGTTCAATCCCTGGGTCGGGAAGATCCCTGGAGAAGGAAATGGCAACACACTCCAGTATTCTTGTCTGGAGAATCCCCATGGACGGATGAGCCTGGCGGGCTACAGTCCAAGGGTCACAAAGAGTTGGACACAACTGAGTGACTAAACAACAACAACATATCAGAATCCCAGTGCACCCCTGGGAGGCGGCTTCCTCCTTCGTGTGTCCCCACCTGCCTCTCTGCTCCTCAAACCACAACCACTATTATTCATTTCTCGACTAAGCTTACAGGATGGCTTCTGAGCACAGAAGCAAGGACAAGTGTGTATGCACGTTTACTCATGTTTTCTCCCTTTCCTGCACAACAGGAAGTGCACGGCACACTTTGTCCATGCCTCTGCTGAGGCTTTGAAAGGGCCGGTCTGTCTTCGTGGTCCAGCTGGAGAAGCAGGGAACTGGATGGCCCCGTGCCGCGGCAGGGACATGGCGCAGAACCAGAAGCGAGTTCTGTTGCCTTTCTGGCCCAGGTCCCTCCCACCGCATCGCCCGTCTCTGGGCCTGCTGTCCTCCCACGCCAGGAAGCACTTCTGAAGTCCTGGCAGGCTGCTCAGAAGCAGTTTGTTCTCCTTAGTTGTTTAAGGTCCTCCTTGGCAACCTTGCACTCACTGCTCATTTATTCGGCAAAACGTTTCCTCATCCATCATGCAAAGGTAACCCTGAAGACCTCTGCTCTTTAGTGACTAAAGGACCTAAGCATGCGAAGGCCCCCGTCCAGGATCTGGCAAATAGTAGCCACTTCAAAAAAAATAAATATTAGTTAAATCTGAATGACCACGAAATTCCAGTGAAATAGAATCCAGATTAGAGGATGAATCATAAAGAGGAAGGGACCTGGCTTGAAGTCTTTCCCAGGCCAGGGGTCCTTTCCACCTCTCCTGCCAGAGAAACAGAAATCACACTCTGTATTCAGTATTCATTTGGGGATCACGTGACTCTCATGGTGACCTGCTGGCAATGATTGGGCCCACTGATGGAGCTGACCGGAAGGAGTGAGTGGGTCAAGTGTGGATCACGTGGCAGAGCATGGGGTGGGGAAGGGGCAGGGGACCCTCTACCAGAGCCACCATCACTACCCCTTCCCATC
Organism: Neotragus pygmaeus; assembly: GCA_006410875.1. Classification (NCBI taxonomy): domain Eukaryota; kingdom Metazoa; phylum Chordata; class Mammalia; order Artiodactyla; family Bovidae; genus Neotragus; species Neotragus pygmaeus. Next base: position 14,849 of record SJYV01037311.1, on the reverse strand, counting down.
ATCCAGGGCCAGCCATGGTCACTGACGTGCTCTCACCAACCAGAGCATCTCTGGTCTGTGATCACACTGCTCTGGGAAATCACGTTTCTTCAGCACCAGCTTTAGTCAGATGCAAAAGAGAGAGACTCCCTCCCCCCCACCGGAGAAAAATAAATGACAGAGATTCTAAAAGTGAAGGATTCTCTGGGAATGAGTTGGAGGGAGGCCCCTGCCACTGACCACTCACCAGCAGAGATCTTTGTAAATATGGCATAGCTAATGAGCAAAAGAAAGAAAGGAAGACTGCCCTGGGCTGGTAACTTTCTGAATTAGTCTGCAAGGTACACATATGTCTTTTCCAGCCCGCCCTCGAGAATTTCAGTTCATGTCCCCAAAGACATATACACAACACTATTCATCCTTAGAAGACCAGCTCCTTCCAGTTTTCTTCCATTTACAGCTCATCATTACCCCTCTTTCTCTATTGTGCTCTATTGTGCTTCCATACCAGGCAAAGTCTCTACCACACTGCAGAATGCCTGATTAGACTCCTTGAGTGCAGGACCACTTCTTAGTGGCTGGGCTTCTCAGTCTTGTCTCAGCTTAAATTAGGCACACTTCCTGGTTGACTGGCTTCTTGCAGGGGAATAGATTGCCAGCATCACCTCCACTAGGCCCTCAGATCCTCAAACCCTGGCCTTTCTCATAGGAAAGAGGCAGTGCTCCAACCCTTCTCCTGAAGTCCTTCAAGAGGGCACCACACTGGCCCTTGTCCACCTGACCCAGTGCCTCTCCACCCGCTGGGTCAGCTCTCAGATCTGCTCTCAGGCTGGGCTGCAACAGTAACTCTGTCCTGGAAACCAGGAGTCCTGGTCCCAGTGTCAGCTTTGCTATCATTGCTATAGGATCTTCTCCATTCTGGACCTGAGTTTCCTGTCTGTAAAACAAAGGGTCTGTGGGACTTCCCTGGTGGTCTAGCAAGATTCTCATGCTCCCAATGCAGGAGGCCTGGGTTAATCCCTGGTCGGAAAATTAGATCTCACATGCTGCAACAAAGATCAAAGATCCTGCTTGTTGCAACTAAGACCCAGCACAGTCAAATAAATAAATAAAAATAAATATTAAAAAACAAAATAAAAGTTCCGTGATGTTTACATCCTCCTCTGCCATGGCCATCTGCACAGCTCAGGTGTGCCCTCCCTCCTCAGCGCCACGGAGAACAGGGCATGCCCACTGCCAGCCGAATGGCCTTCCTCAGGCAGGGGGGTCTGTCTTTTCCCACCCCTTCCCCACTTTCCTGGAGTCTGCACAGTGATTGCTCCCCAGACCTCCCCCGGACAGAGGGGTGCTAGATCTGGAGCCACATCACTTTTTCCAGGAGGCTTTCCTGGGTACCATTCCACTCCCCTTCCTCATCAGGGCCCCTCTCCCTGCCAGGCACCAGACACACTGCTCCTCCCTGTCACTGGGGGAAGGGGGCCACAGGACAGTAGGCTTCTTAGCAAGGGCCACCAATGACCCCTCTGGAAGGGGAAGAATCTCCCTGAGCATTCAGACACAATCGTAAGAAAGACTCAGAGGATGTCTGCCACAAAAAGAATCTCTCACAGATGAACGGGGAGAAATGGAAAGAATTCTCCATCTTGGCTTGGCCAAGCAACAAACGTGCTGGGCCATCGCCTGCAGTAGCCAGAGGAGGGACAAAAAGATAGCACTCTGTTTGGACTGAAGAGCATCACGTCTAATAGCAAGAGGAAGCCTGGCTCCCTGTTCACAGTAATTACTGGGTGAGAAAGTCAGGTCACAAAATACAGCCCATCTGATTTATACAGCAGACCCACAAACACAGAGAGAGATTGGAAGGCCATACGCCAGAATGTTAACAGTGATCACGTGAGGCATGATTCATTTTTGCTTAAAAAAAAAAAAAAGAAATTATCAGTAGTTTCGCATTTTTCGGCAGTTAAATAAGGACTGTTTCACAAAGAGGAAAAGTAGATAGTAAGTTATTTCTAAGTGCCCCTTGACCTAAGATTTGAAAAATAAAAATGCTAAAAATAAGACGTTGGTCCCGTTCAAATGCATCACAAAGCCAACACCAAACTGAAAATAAAGACACATCTGAGCTGCAGGCGCTGAAGAGGAGACAGGGCTTTTCAGGACAGAGGAATGCAAGGTGCAAGAACAGGAAGAGGTCCCAGGAGACAGGCAGGGAAAGTAGGTGGTGCTCGGAAGCCCCTGGAACCCACTGGAGAGGAGAACAGGGCATGATGTGGAGGGGGGCAAATTCCCATCCATGCAAAAGTCAGACCTACAGGAGACACATGGGCAATGCAACCAAAATGCCTCAGAAAGCAATAGGGCTAAGCCACTCGATACTCAGAATATAAGCAAAGGGAAAGTTATTCCACCCCTGGAAGTCTGGAGGTTCAAGCCTTTTACTATTTACTCATTGTTAACTCTGTTACCTACACAGACGTGGCATCCTGCTCTGAGGAAGAAGAGGCATCCATCATCCATCGACCTCCACCCTTCTTGGTAACAGGGGACTTTGCAGAAAGAAGAAGGATGGATCTTCTGGTTCTGCCAAGCCCTTGGTCAGGTGTGCTGGGCGCACCAGGGAACTTCTTTACGCTGCCCCCTCCTCTGAAGTGCCGAGGTCATGAAGATCACACCCAACTGCCTCCCTTGGCACGCCATCGCGTCACCCACATGATCTTCCCCAGGGTCCTCTCCTACCACTGGGAGCAGGGGAAGGCTCATGTATACCACCCAAAAGCAAAGGCCACCAGTGAGGATTCATACCTTTCCAAAGACCCCTCATTCCCAGGAAAGAGAGAAGGAACTCTTATCGCACCTTCTCTCCCACGGGAAATAATCAGGCCCTCATCCCTGGAGCTCCCCTTTCCAGGGTGGCGGCAATGTACCTGGACAATCTCTCCTTCTCCCGTGGCTCACACCCTCTTGCACTGTGGTGGGAGGGTGAGGGCAGTGAAGAGCAGACAGACATTTCAGAAAGAATGAAAGGTTGTGAAAAGAGGTCAGCAGGGTTTGTATGAGATGAGCAGGAGGGCCAATCATATAGAGGAAGGGGAGAAATCCCACCCCAGGTGAGAGTGAGAAGATGGACACACTGCCTTCTTCCCCAGAGCCAGCAAACCCCAGAAGCTCTGATGGAACGGGGCTCCTCGCCAAGAAGCCCCACTTTCCAGTCTCAGTTCAGAGACAGTAGTAGTCATTGTTGTTGTTTAGTTGTTCAGTCATGTTCAACTCTGCGATCCCATGGACTGTAGCCCGCCAAGCTCCTTTGTCCATGGAATCTTCCAGGCAAGGACACTGGATTGCAGTGCCATTTCCTTCTCCAGGGAATCTTTCCAAACCCAGGTCTCCTGCAATGGCAGGCAGATTCTTTACCATCTGAGCCACTGCGGAAGCCCTCAGAGGTAGCGGTCCCTGGATTACAGAAGCTGGAGCATTTGCCACGTGTTTCCAGCGGTGGCTTTGAGGATGCTCTGGTGCTAGAGAGACTCTCAGGCTGGAACGCTGGCTGCACTGTTTGGTCCCTATCCCCGCCTCTCCATCAGATGTGACAGGATCATTGATGTGACGCGTTCTGAAGGGCTGGCCAATCAGAGCCCTGGACTGGTGCCTGCAAGTTGGCTCTAGTCCTGCGCATTCTCGAGCCAAGATCCTCAGGGCACCAACCGAGTGGCGTGGGTATCTCTGGCCACTGGGTTAGGAAGCCAAATCATCAGCCCTCTCTCTGCCAAAGGAAAGGCCAACAGGTCTGGGACTGCAGTCTCTGAGGAAGGAGACAAAGCCAGGTAAACACTGGGGGTGGGGACTTAATGGAACACATTGCCGGGGTGTGCTGAACACCATCATCTACGTTGGGATCTTCTGTACTACATGGAATTAGATGGGTTTCTAACTGGTTGAGTAAAAACACCGAAGGAGTATTGATCAATGAACTAGAGAAGGAAGGTTCTTGACAGTGTGCTCTGGTCCTTTACCTTTTCCTGGTCAATATATTTTTTCAATGATTTGGATAAAGACAGAGGCAGCAAGCTTAAAATGTGCAAATAACAGAGATGGAAAGAGCAGATAACACAGTGGTTGGTGAGAGAAGTGTCCATGAAGGTCTCAGTCACCTGGCAGGAGCAGGTGAAATTAACAAGCTCGGGCTTTGACTCCAACAAGTGTAAGGAACTCTATGTAGGCTCAGAAAAACTTCTGGGTGAGGACAGCTCATGCCAGTGACTGCGCACATCAACCAGACTTGGCAGGGTCGGTGGGGGGCGGGGGGTGGTCTGCTGAATCTGAGCTAGCTTGAGCCAACAGTGTAACGTGAGCGCTCAGACTCAGACTATGTTGACAGATGCATAATATCTGAAACGCTTCAGAGTCCAACTGTACTCACTTTGGGAGTCTTTCTCAGGCACTCTCTTCTCAAAAGGGACACAGATAAATAGGAGAGGGTGACCAGAATAGGAAAAGCTCTGTAAACACTGTCATTCCTTAATGAATAACGTAAATGGAAATGCTTTGCTCGGAATGGAAAACACTCAATGAGGCAGGCCAGCTGCCTTCCCACTTCCGATGGAAAATCTTGTGAGGACAGCTCTGCCTCTGCACGGACTCAGACAGCAATGCCAGGACCCACTGGTGGAAATCGTGGAATTCCTGATCAAAAAGGAGGAGTAGCTATATTATTATAAGGTAGTAAATTCTTCCTCCCTCAATGCAGGAGACACAAGAGATCCCTGGGTTGGGAAAATCCCCTGGAGAGGAAAATGGCAACCCGCTCCAGTATTCTTGCCTGGAGAATCCCATGGACAGAGGAGCCTGGTGGGCTACAGTCCATGGGGGTCCCACAGACTGAGTGACTGAGCATGCACCCACAAGCATTCAAGCAAAGGCTACAGGAGCACTATCAGAGATACAGTAGAAACACTGCTGGAATCCCTAAGTGGTCCCTTCAATCCGGGCTCCGTCAGGTTGGGGCCCTGCAGTGATGGCAGGGAGGACCCCAGGGAGTGGTAAGCAGACAAGGGGTACTGGTAACTAGCCACCAACGGAAACTCTCCTCTGACTGATGGGAGGGACTTGCAGGTGGTCTCGGGGTAAAGGAGTGGAACAGGTTTATCTCCTATAAGGACCAGCCTCTGGATGCCAGATGTGCTCTGCAGGGAAAGTGGAAAAGCTTTATAACCCAGGTTCAAGCTGAGACACACCCAGAATGGAGGAGGCATGCATGATTGTCCAAGACCCTGACGTCACTGGCAGCAGCCACAGAGCCTGTGCAAAGGGCTTTACACCAGGGCATAGCCTGTGTTCCGCATGGAAAGGCGCGTCCCAAGCAGGGAAGAGACCTCAGATGAACCCAGCAAGACAGGCAGCACTTCCATCAACAGACCTGGGAGACCAGGTAACTTCTAGGAAGTCACTCTCCCCGTCTGCCCTCTTCTGTCAAGGAGGGTGGAGGTGGGGGGCTGGTTATAGGGAAGGCTGGCCCCTTCCACTTCTCACAGCTGCTATGCATTTTATGGATTTCGTGACTTTCGCTCCAGCGACACCAAGGTCACGGCACAGAAGCATCAGGGCAGAGTGCCGAGGTGCCATCAGTTTCCTGCAATGATGCGGCCAGAGCAGGATGTCTCTGGAGAAAAGTCTCTTAAGGACAGCTTTGGGGGTTGGGACCAGGCACAGAGGAGAGTCAGCAGCTGAGAAGTCCTGACCTCATCTGCTTTCCCACTCACAGCCCTGGGAATGATGCCGAAAGGGCAAGTCCCACCGAAGGTTAATAAACAGTCCCCTGCTGCCCGTGGGGTCACTTCCACCCCAGAGGAAATTCTCTCTCCTCCTCTAGCCTTTCCCTTCCTTATTCAGCCTCAGATCCTCTTCTTATTCCCATTACTACTCACAGGTCCCTGCGGTTATTTTCTCGAGGCTATTTACTCAGCTCTTACATCTCTTCCTTGACAGCCCTTCTTCCTCATTTCCCTGCACAACTTAAAAACCTGTCCTGACTTTGTTGGACCCCCAGGAAAGCAGAGGCTCAGTTGTGGGAGGTTTCTTTTCCATCAGTCCAGAGGGTAAGAATAAACTGCGTTGCACTCCTATATTTGAAATGGATCAACAAGGACCTACTGTGTAGCACAGGGAATTCTGCTCAATGCTATGCGGCAGCCTGGATGGGAGGGGATTTGGGGGAGAATGGATACATGGGTGTGTATGTGGCTGAGTCCCTCTGCTGTTCACCTGGAACCACCACAACATCAGCTACACTCCAGTATAAAATTAAAAAAAAAATTTTAAGAATAAATTGTGCTGGAAATCATAGGGATAAGAGGCATAATTAGAGAGAATTGTTAGAAGAGGCCAGTTGCTTTATTTAGTAAACTAACTTTTTAAAGGATATCCTTCCTTCTCTTAAAGGAGTTTCCTTTTTTTCCAAAGAAAAAGGGTAGAAACAGATATAGAGAGATATGTTTAGATCATGTGTGTGTGTGTGTGCTTAGTTGTATCCAACTCTATTGGGATCCCGTGGACTGTAGCCCGCCAATCCCTTCTATCCATGGAATTTTCTAGGCAAGACTACTGGAATGGGTTGCCACTTCCTCCTCCAAGGGATCTTTCCGACCCAGGGATCGAACCCACATTTCTTTAGATCAATGGCCTTTGACTTCTTTTTCCTAAGACCTGTGTCTCTCTTTCTAGCTTCCCATCACACAGTTCTGAATTCTTAACATTTTTCCGACTCCTAAACCAAACAGTGGGCTGTGAAATGCTGATCTCTTGAGATTTTAAGTGATAAATGAATATACGTATCAATTTTGTGGTTGTTGTTCAGTTGCTAAGTCGTGTCTAACTCTCCCACCCCCATGGACTGCAGCACGCCATGCGTATCAATACTAGAGAAATATTTATGCTGTTGATTGAATTATGAGCTGTGTTTTCACTCTCTATCTGGAGCCAGGCAATGGGGAGGAACGTGGAAGGTCGGTGATGAGGATGAGGTCCTGGTGGGTTTGGGGTGAAGAGAACCAAACTCCCAGCAGCCACGGACGCATGCAGAGTCAATAGGCTAAGCACCCTTGCGGCGTCTGCTGTCGGTTCCAGAGTCCTGGGACCCTGCTGTCTCCAGCTCAGGTCACATCCTACAGGCCAGGAAAGATGGTTAGGCGCCGGAGGGCCCTGCAACTGTAAAGGTGGTGATGTCATGCAGCAGGCAACACAGAAGGACTGGCGGTCTCGTCCCCTGTGTCTTGAGGGTTCACTGAATTTCATGGTGTATCTGGTGCCAAACAGGGGTGCTGGGAGATGACATGATGAACCATGGTCCTCCACCTCTGAGGAGCAGACTGTCTGCTTGGTGTCCTCTGTGAGCACCCAAGAAAGACACTCATCAGGGTGGAATGAGTGAAGTGTGGTCTTATGTGGGGGCAGAATAAAGGACAAGAAAACACCTAGTTTTTCTTTTCCACACAGAGCCACCTCAACACACCAGGAGAGGACAGAGGAATGGGACCCACAGGGCTCTGTGAGGACAGGGTGCAGGGGCCATCATGCCATCAGCAAGGTCCCCTCGCAGCGCCTCCTCCTGTCGCACTCTTGGACCCATCTATCCTGTGAATTCTAAAGCACATCCCACTGCTGGACTCTGGGAGATGCTTTCTCTGCTCTCTGCCCTGTTTTCATCCTATAAGCCTTCCCATGCACTTCTCTCTATTGAGCCCACAATTAAAGAAGGAAAATACCACTTAGGCGAGATCCTAAATTATCTTCAGTTCAGTTCACTCAGTCGTGTCTGACTCTTTGCAACCCCATGGACTGCAGCACGCCAGGCTTCCCTGTCCATCACCAATTCCTGGAGCTTGTTCAAACTCATGTTTATTGAGGCAGTGATGCCATTCAACCATCTCATCCTCTGTCATCCCTTTCTCCTCCTGTCTTCAATCTTTCCCAGCATCAGGGTTTTTTCAAATGAGTCAGTTCTTCACATCAGGTGGTCAAAGTATTGGAGTTTCAGCTTCAGCATCAGTTCTTCCAATGAATATTCAGGCCCGATTTCCTTTAGGATTGACTGGTTGGATCTCCTTGCAGTCCAAGGGACTCTCCAGAGTCTTCTCCAACACCACAGTTCAAAAGCATCAACTCTTCAATGCTCAGCTTTCTTTATAGTCCAACTCTCACATATATACATGACTATAGGAAAAACCATAGCTTTGACTAGATGGGGCTTTTGTCGGCAAAGTAATGTCTCTGCTTTTTAATATGCTGCCTAGATTGGTCATAGCTTTTCTTCCAAGGAGCAAGCATCTCCTAATTTCATGGCTGCAGTCACCACCTGCAGTGATTTTGGAGCCCAAGAAAATAAAGTCTGTAATTGTTTCCCCATCTATTTACTATGAAGTGATGGGACAGGATGCCATGATCTTCGTTTTTTGAATGTTGAGTTTTAAGCCAACTTTTTCACTCTCCTCTTGCACTTTCATCAAGAGGCTCTTTAGTTCTTCTTTGCTTTAAGGGTGGTGTCATCTGTCTATCTGAGGTTATTGATATTTCTCCCAGAAGTCTTGATTCCAAATTATCTTATTTGGGGGGAAAAAATTGAGAAACAAAGGAAAGATTCTGATGCCTCTCAACAGCAGATTAACTGTCAGAGACCTACAAGAGATCCAAAAAGACCAAGGGGAGGCCACCCTCTCCCCTCGAGGGGCTGAAAGCTAGTGGAGGAGACAAGGCCCAGGCGTGAGGACTCTAAAACAAACAAATCACAACAGATGCAAAGTGGCAAATTGGACACCAGCAGTGGGAGAGCCACAGCGTCACCTTGGTGCTGGCCACACAGAGCAGATTTCTCTGTACGACTTGAATCGGAACCATCAGTCTCATCATTCGATTCCATGCCCTGATTTTCCACTCAGAAAATAGTCACAAAAACTGTACACCCCAGGGACTTCCCTGGTGGTCCAGTGGCTAAGACTCTGCACTCCCAGTTCAGGGGCCTCAGGTTCCACCCCTGGTCAGGGAACTAGAGATTCCACATGCTGCAACTAAAGATTAGGCCTTCTGCAGCAAAGATCAAAGACCCCAAGCGCCTCAACTAAGACCTGGCTCAGCCAAATAAATAAACAGATTTTTTTTTAAAACGTGTATACCTGTGGCGGATACATGTTGATGTATGGCAAAACCAATACAATATTGTAAAGTAATTAAACTCCAATTAAAATAAATAAATTTATATTAAAAAAGGAAAGAAATCCAAACCTCTTAAATAAAAAATAAATAAAATAAAATAAAAACGCCATGCCCCAGAGTCAAACAGATCACCCATGTAAGAGAACTTCAGTGAGCAGAGGGAGCAAGGAGAGCTCAATGCCGACAGGCAGGAGAAGGCAGGGAGGGCTTCGTGGAGGAGGCCCTCCATCTGGCTGTTTCAACACCCAGCCTCCCACTGTCTGACCTCCACCCCTAGCTTCACCTCTCTTGAACTTGCTCCTCTCAGGTCCTCCTTCTGCCCCCATGTGGCACAGTGTCCCAACATCTATAATTCACCGTGGCAGGTGCAAGGAGGGAGAGAGGAAATTGTAAACCACCCTCTCCCTCCATCTCCCGATCTCCCTCAAGCCCAGCCTTTGCCCAGGGCCTCCACACCAGGTGTCTCACCCATATCCCCGCCAGGTCTTGGCGTTCCGGGGCTCTTGGCGCTCCTGGGCTCTTGGCACCAGAGGCGGAAGCAGGCGGCCCCACCAGAAATGCCAGCTGATCTCGGGTTTGGAGCATCAGGGTCACAGCCAAGAGTGGTGCCACTGTCCCTCTGAGGGATAAGAGGATCAACTCGCAAATATGCATTGAGTGCCTGCCTGCCTTGGGCCGGACACACAACACGATAAAGAATCGGGAGTTGACAACTCACCAGGAACGTGGCTGAGTCCCGCGAGCTGGTGCATGGAGCCTGGATACCTGCGGAGAGCTGCCTCGCGGGCTGGAAGGAGCCAGCCTCCTACCTGGGAACATTGCCCCTCTACAGAGGACAGTGTCTTCCCAACAGCCACCCTTCAACTTGGCTCCAAAACCTCACTTCTAGGAAACTCACCTTCTCTACCCACAGTCCCTTCTAAAGCCTCCTGTCCCTCTGAGCACGTGGGAGGCAGCACATCACACCCACCAGCAGAGATTGTGGGCCCCTCCTTCCCATGTGATTAGAGGGGTCCCCATCCTAATCATGCCTCACTTGAGAATAAGGCCCATGGAATTTGTCCATGTTCACTTCCCTCTGGAGGCCCTGGAGCAGCTGGCATTAAACACGTGGGTCAAAGCACAGGCTCTGGTGTCCGGGGCCCTCGCGGGTAATTCTAGCTCCACCTACTCACGAGCCTAGAAGACTCAGCACATGACCTGCTTGGTGAGCACCTTCCCCTTCCATACCATGTAGTGATGAATCCACTCCAGATAAGATGTGGTGGATTAAAGAAAATAATATAGGGGAAAGGTCTGTCAGGCACACAGTCGGTCCTCAAGGGTTCTCTGGGTGGCAACCCTGCACAAAGTGGACACTCGGGGTGACCTAGAGACCGTCTGTGCCCACCTGGGCGGGGACCTGAGCGATAAGCCCTCTCCCCTCGGGGGTTCAGGCACGTGGCTCTGTCTCTGAACCTGGCCCCTTAGAGAGGACTGGCAAGAGCAGTGGGAATGCTGGGGGCTCCCAGGGCACCAAGGAGACCCTGGCATGTCCCCAGGAGGCTCTGCAAACGTGGGAAAGGGTGAGAGGAGTCAGGTCTGGGAACAGCCATCCCCTTCCCCACCTGATCAGGCTCTTTCTGTCGCCACCACTCCCTCCCTCGTCATCCTGCTTCCACCAGCCAGGCGGGAGGGGATAGGGCTCAGGGGAAAGCCGAGGGCCACCCAGGATGGCTGCTTGGCCTTCTCAGGCCAGCCTGGCTTCAGAGACAGCTGCTCTGCTTTGGGGGAGGGAGTGTTCCCCGAGCCTTCAGCTGGAGCAGCACCCCCTCAAGTGGCGGGAGAGATCACGGACCACACCACCGAGCCTGGCTTCTCCCAGCCAGAAAGGGCACAGTTTGGGGACTGGCTAGAGAGACAGGCTGCCCCCTCAAAGTGGGCTGACCTCTACAGAGTGAGCAGGTGGGCAGATGCCTGCAGGGTCAGGCCCGGGAGCAGCTCCCTTCCCACTCCCCCCACCTCCCACCCACCAAAAAGGGACAGCACATGTGTGCTTTCACGGGTCTTCAGCCAGCTCCTCTGACCCGACAGAGCTACTTCCCACACCGTCTGCACAAAAAAGCATCTTACTAAAACACTCATCTCCTTATACATCTAGCTGGGTACCATGGACAGGAAATTCCAAAGCTGTCCTATTGATGTCAATCTAGAAATTTTTCGTCTTCCTTCTTTCCTTTCCAAACATGTATTAAGCACTTACTGTGTGCTGGATTAATGGAGAGATGAAGACAGATTAGACATACATGCCCCCCCCACTCCACCCTGCCCAAGGAGCATATGATCTGGAAAGGGAAATAGGCTTCCACCATTACCAATGGCACAAGTACAGCCGGCTGTTACTGGTAATGAAATAGCAGTGTATTTAAGTCCTCTGCAAGCACAAAGGAAGATCCGTTTATTCGGTTGAATGTCTAGGGACATTTAAGGGAAGGCTGGGGGCCTTTATGACAGAGGGCCACCCATCCCTCCCAGGGGCCCTCTAGGATGCTAAAGTCAGGCAGCAAGTAGCCCAATCAAGGACACCAGCTGCTTCTTCCTGGGGATTTATAAACACTATTCAAGAAATGTCCTTGAGCTCCCTCCTGTGCAGACCACAGAAACCCAAAGATCCCACTCTGTTACCCCCACCTCCTGGGCATCAACCACATCCCACCTAGTGTTTCTGGAAATCTGGATGTTTTGCAAAGGTATTCTTGGCAGCAAGGATGAAGGATTCAAGTTCAAGAAGAGGAGGCTCAAAGAGCGTGCAGGTGAGCATGCACTCACCCTGGGATGGACAGAGGGAACAGGTGCTGGAGTCACCACTTCAGGGAGGAGAAAGTGAAGGAAGAGAGAGGTCCCTGAGAAAGCTGAAAAACACCATAACCAAGTGAGTTCAGCGCTTGGCATGTCTTAGACCAAGAAAGTTGGAAAACACTTGTAAACACCTGAGTTAAGCTGGGTTATAATATCTCCACCTGTTAGAATTCTGTACCATTCATGTGACAAGCTAATTACATGACTTTTGCACCAGACCTTCAGCTCAGAGCATCTGTCCTGCTCACCACAGAATGTGTGCCTGGCAGAGAAGAGATGCTATATAAGGAAGGATCTTTGGTAATCCTGCCCCATTGAACATAGAACAAAAGGGAGTGAGAGTCTGTGCAGCTCAATGCAGGGAAGACTGCCTCCAAGCGAGGACATGCTTCTACTGAAGCACGTGCAGTGTCCCTGCTGAAGACTCTCCGTGGATGGAGCTGGTGTCCAGCAGTCAGGGCTGGGCCGGCAGGGAGCCACACAGAGGCTGGGGACACCCGCTTCCCCTCACAGGTTATGGATGCTGTGGCTCATCGCCAAATGCAAACAGCATCAAGGTGTCCCCTACAAGAGGCTGTGTTCTCCAAGAACTCGGAGTTCTGCCCGGACACCCGACATCTGTGAGTTTCCTCAGTGCCTTTCTCCGAGGAATTCCACGCACTACAGACATGACTTCATTCATCCTCTCATTCCCTCTGAGGCAGGGAGGGGACGGGCAGGATGACCTCTGCAAAACACGTGGGGGACCAGGCACAGAGAAGGAGAGAGACTTTCCCGAGGCTACACAGCCAACGCAGGCCTGCTGAGGAGGATCCCAGCACTGGGGAGAGGGGGTCTGGCCCCATGCCCTGCACTGGTTCCCCCTCCTGCCTTGGCTTTAAATTTCCACTGAGAGTTACAAGCTTTAAGAAAATTCATGCAGAGGCTTGCCTGGTGGCTCAGTGGTAAAGAATCCGCCTGCCACTGCAGAAGAGATGGGTTCGATCCCTGATCCGGGAAGATCCCTCATGCCACGGAGCAACTAAGCCTGGGTGCCCCGACTACTGAGCCTGTGCTCTAGAGCCGGGAGCCTCAACCACTGAACCCAGGCACCCGAGAGGCTGTGCTCCACAATAAGAGTGGCCCCTGCAGTGAGAAGCGGATGCACTGCAACTGGAGAGTAGCCCCTACTCCCTGCAACTAGAGAAAAGACCCGCAGCAGAGAAGACCCAGCCCAGCCAAAAACAATAAATAAACAAAGAGAAAGTGCCTGAACTATGAGGGCTGTTGTAATATCATGGTTGTGGAGGTCCAGGAAACTCTGACAAGACCACTACAAATGGTAGGCATCGTCACACCAGGCTCACTGCTTCCGTGCTCCTACTTCAATGACTAGGACCTTGCAGGGGAACGGGGAATGAAGAATAAAACAGAGGAACAACTGTGGTGGGGAAGATGCCAAAACTCGACCCGTGAGCTGTGGGCTGAGCTGTCAGTCCCCTCGGGGGGTGAGGAAGGCTGTGGAACTTGCAATGCTTGGAAATCAGTGAAGGAAAGGCAGACTGGTCTGAAGGGGAGACCGAGAGGCAAAGGCCAGCTGAGTGCTCTGAGGGACCAGCAAGGACCTTCCTTCAGGACAAGACTGGCCACTCTCTCTGCTTAATCGGAGGCTCACTTAATGAGCCCAAAGTCCCAGCTGCCACCATCAACAAGGATTTATGCAATCCTTAGAGCTCCATCTTCAAACAGAAGCTTGACTCCCCTCCTCCAGGTTGAGGGAGGCATGAAGTCTTGGCTGTTCTAATCCCATTGGCACCTACTCGAGTCCTTGGGAAACCAGACGTAAGGGGCTGAGACCCAAGAGGTGAAAACCTCAGCTGCCTCCTGTAAACGTGGGGACAGTGGCATCCCACTGAGATTTTCCTGCTGCTCTGCAGAAAGGTTAGAGCATCACAGGGCCTAGGAGGCACCTGGTTCCTCCACCATTAGGATTCTTCTCAGCCCTTCTGGTTCCACTGCTCATCACAAAGCTGGGAGCTCCCCTCCTTCATCATGCTTTTCAAGTGCCTGGGAGACCCCATGTCTCCTGACAGACAGGTTTTGGAAGATCAGCCACCAGCCTCCTAAGCCCTCACCGGGGATCCGACACAAAACGTGCAAGTCTCAAGTGGCTGAGGCGCCTAACCGTGATGTGAAATGAAGATGTGGGGGGAGAGCGGAAGGAGGGGGTAAAAAGCCTCAGGTGTGCTGATGGGGAAGGTCAGGGTGATCCCTTGAATGCCGTTTTGGAAGATTTGGGGAGGGAAGCTGCTAGTGGTAAAGAATCCACCTGCCAATGCAGGAGGTGTAAGAGTCACAGGTTTGATCCTTGGGTTGGGAAGATCCCCTGGAGAAGGGAATGGCTACCCACTCAAGTATTCTTGCCTGGAGAACCCCATAAACAGAGGAGCCTGGCAGGCTATGGTCCATGGGGTCACAAAGAGTTGGACACCACTGAAACAATTGAGCACATATGCAAATGACAAGGTTATTCACTTATTTTTGGCCGTGCTATGCAGCATGCGGGACCTTAGTTCCCTAACCAGCAACCGAACCCATGCCCCCTTGATTGGAAGCATGGAGTCTTAACCACTGGACCACAAGGGACGCCTACAAACAGCAAGGTTAATAAAGGGCAAATGGGCTGTCAGGAAATCAAGGCAGGAATCTCAAGTAGAGTGGTAAGCAAGAAAAGAGATGCTGCTGGCTTCCAGGACAAGGTGGCTGGGGGTGCTCCATATCTGAAGGGGAATGAGGAGGAGAAGAGAATCGTTGGCCTGGTTTTGGAGAGAGGATGGAAGATACTGAGG
>SJYV01037308.1:0-19068 GCA_006410875.1 Neotragus pygmaeus | reverse complement strand
AATTTTCTTGAAGAGATCTCTAGTCTTTCCCATTCTATTGTTTTCTTCTATTTCTTTGCATTGATCGCTAAAGACTACTAACACATATATATGGAATTTAGAAAGAATTTCATAGTTCATGAAAATATCTTTCAAAAATTAAAAAAATTTTTTTCAGATGAACAAAACTACAGCAAAACTGAAAGTTTTATTGTCAGAAGTCCTGCACACTAAGGAATGTTAAAGTAGTTATTTGGGCATAATATGATACCAGATGGAAATTTAGTTCTATACAAAGAAATGAAGAGGATCAGACACATGAATAATTTTGAATATATGTGAAAGATATTTTTCTTATTTTTAATCACTTTCAAAGAAGCTATGAAGCTATAAGTCTACAATTTCTGTTCAGCTTCTTTAGAAAAGTTTCAAGAAAAAAATTCAATAAAGAGTATAGATGCATAGATGAGAGATGGGAGGGAAGTACATACTAACAGCATTCAAATCCTTTGTTCTGGTGACTCCTAAGACAAATGCCATTCCCATCTATCTCAAGATTTTGTAATCTGCTTGAGCTAGCATGAGTTGGGTTTCTCCCACTGTTAACCAAAGATGGTCCAACTCTCCATCTGTGATTTCTACTTGTGCCAAGGTAACTCTGAGTGAGACTGAGCCCCAACAGTTTTGACTATTCAGTAAAAACAGAAAAGCCGATAAAAGGACTAAATTTTGCATAGTCTAAGAGATGATCCAAATGTTAAACATGTCAGATGACCAAACTTAACCCAAACTGAGTATCGATTTCCCCAAATGACTTTAAAAAAACAGACTTAGAAATTGTATTAAAGTCAGTGTGTGTTTGTATCTCGTTGAGTCCATAGAGTCAGATCACATGTCTATGACTTGGTTTCCTTTCAGGTAACACATATCCCACTGACAGTTATCTTAGGAAAAAGATATATTTTTGAGGAAAAAACTAGAAGAAATGGAGAACATAAGTGGGTCTTTGAATAAAGGAGGAAGAAAAACGACCCTTCTTTCTGATGCTAGAGAGTCCGATTGGCTTGAACTCTGGTATAGCGGTACCAGGAGTGATTCTAGAAGTAGAGCTGTGAGCTAACCTTCCAGTCATGGAGACAGGTACAGGAGCAAAGCAAGATGTTGGCCCTGTCAGCAAGAAACCTTAGGACAGAATTGGATTTGTGTGATGGTTATAAGTTGTTTTCAATATTGCTCTATTCTTCCACGATCCCTGAACCATTAGACACGTCCCATTAAAAGTTATAGGCTGATCCCTGAGCTGTGGTAAATTTCACAATTTCCAAACGGTAAAACACGCTTGGAAAAGTGGCCTTTACCCTGAGGGTCTACTGGTCATAGCAGGTGTAATCTCAAAGAAAGAATTCTGTAGTCAGTGGCTCAGCTATCTGAGTTGTAGGTAACAGAGTCTGTATCAAGGCACATTCGGGAGGGGACCACATGGAATGCGATGTGGGGCCAGTTCCTGAGCACGCATGAGGCAACCCTGGGGAATGCTTAGAAATTAATGAGGAATACATTTCCCTTTACTGAGTGCCCCTGGAGGCTGAGTTTGAAATAGGATTTTGATGCAGGTAGTTCATTTAGGATTTGCTCCCAGGAAGCAAGGGGAAGGGAGAGGTAAAGTGAGACAGAGCAGGCTTATGTGTACAGCAGGTACAATTGATTCTGAACTATATGGATGTTTTCTCTTTCTTTTGCCCAGATCATTTGATTTTCCCTCACTATTCAAGGAGTGGGAAGAGAATTTTATACACACACACACACACACACACACACACACACGTTGCATTATTTGGATTTGAACTCTTGAGTAAACTTTTATAAAAGCCATAATGGAGACAATAATCTTGAAAGTCATGGTTTTCAACTTTGTGAGCCTGATGCTTTAGAGAGAAAGGAATGCAATTTTGACTTTAAAAAATAAGGGGAAAACTGGAGGACTCGAGCATAGAATTCCTAAAAACTTTTTAGTCAATGTGGGATCAATGAAGGTTAATGTAAGAGCTGCCTTTCCACCTAAAGAGATTAAAAGTTTGACTGACTAGAAGAGAATAGAGAGGATGTGCCCAAACCCTAGGTGTCTGTCTTTGCAAAGGTTTCTAAAGCAATGCCTACTCAAGGTGGGTTAAGGAGGCCCAAAGAAAGAAACCTCTGATAGGGTGAAAAGAATCCAGAATCCAGAAGATGTGAGCCTCACAAAAACGCCAAGAGTACAATGTGTGGCCTTAGAGAAATAGGAAGATGGGCTTGAGGTCAGCCAGACTCAACTTCATCCTGCTCTCTCCAGTGTAAAACTAGGCAAATTAGGTCAGAGGTCCTGAGTACCCAAGGGTGTGGTGCATGAAAATGCTGAGTTTGGGCCAATGTTCCAAATGGGGCTTGGACTTAGCACAAGAAGCTGTAGAATATGTAGATGGTCTCATCCTAGGTCAAGTCCGCTTCCCAGGGCAAGCCACATCCAATGTCAATCAATTTGGAGATATAAAGACCCAGCCATTTCGCTCCACTTTAGGACAATTCTTATGGGTCATCCCAGTTTCAGATGGGAACATATTGGCAGCTGAGGCTTCCGTTGTGACTACTTCACAGTTTAACTTCTTTTTCTGTTCAGCCTTGCTTCCTACCTTTCCCTTTCATAGAGGTGGCACCAAGAGGACACCCTAATAAAACTTCTGCCTCCTAATCTCCATCTGAGTGACCTTCCTGGGGAGCTCAACCTGTAACAGCCTTTCAGCCTGCTTTTGGAGTGAAAGATTTTATAAATTAGATTAAGAGTTTCGACATTATCTTGAGGAAAAGGAGGAGATATTGAAGGGCTTTAAGAAAGGATGATGTGATCAGCTGTGGGTATCAAGTTCCCTAGAGAGTGGACCCAAGCAAGAGGGCAGGCAGAAACACGATATATGTGACTACTGAATTACACAGACACAAGGTCATAATGCCATGGATTTGGAGATGAGACAATAGATGAGATAGAGATAAGCTGACAAATTCTAGAAATATTTAGGAGGTTTGATCAGAAGGACTAACTGATTATATGTGGGAATGAAGGAGTGGGAAGAGTCAGAAATGATGTCCAGTTGTCTTAATTGATCAATGAGTGATGTTATCACTGATCCCAATTCAAGACACAGCTCTTAAAAAAGAGGGGGATACTTCCTAGTTCCTATTGCAACACAGCAGCACTGTCATTCAGTAGGCAACCCAATAATCTCCCAGGTCCTGTATATTGCAGCTTTTTCCTATTCACTCCTAATTGACTGTATAACCAGGCATCCAGCTACCAAGGCCTAACCACCACTAAAGGAAAGCTGGAGAACTGGGACCAAATAGTTACACCTCCAAAACATAGGTAAGAATATTTATGCCTAGAAGAGAACATGGGGCTCCTCTGGTGGCTCAGAGAGTAAAGAATCTGCCTGCAACTCAGCTGACCCAGGTTCAATCCCTGGGTCAAGAAGATCCCCTGGAGAAGGCCAACCACTCCAATATTCTCGCCTGGGAAATTCCATGGACAGAAGAGAACATAAATTTAACACATGAAAACACTGAGGAGAAGTAATACAGAATGGAGGTTCTAAGTATGTATTTGGAATTCAGACTGAGTTCATATCCTGGATCTACTTGTTATGACATTTCAATTTGGTTAAGTTATTGATTTCTCTGTGCCTCTATTTCTTTTATCTACAAAATATGGATAATGATGGTACCTACTCCAAAGGATTATTGCAAAATCAGGTAAGTTAGTACAAGTAAGATGGTTACAACAATGCCTGGCATATAGTTGTTGTTGTTTAGTCGCTAAGTCGTGTCTGACTCTCTGTGACTCCATAGACTATAGTCTGCCAGGCTCCTCTGACTATGAGAGTCTTCCCGCAAGAACACTGGAGTGGGTTGCCATTTCCTTCTCCAGAGTATCTTCCTGACGAGGGATTGAATTTGAGTCTAATGCATTGGCAGGCAGATTCTTCACCACTGAGCCACCTGGGAAGTCCCTGGCATATAGTAATCACTTAATAATTGCTATCAATTACCATTCTACTAGAATGCAAATTCTGTGCCCATTTCAATAAGAACTCTTTCTTCCCTCCTTAGTGAAAGAATCCAGATTTTTGTGTGGGCATATTACCATCTGGAATTGTGTTTTGCAACCTCCCTTGCAGCTAATTTTGGTGAGTGGAATGCGAACTGAAATGTTTTGTGGAACTTCGGTGACTCAGTGGTAGAGTATCCACCGGCAATTCAGGAGATGTAGGAGATGTGGGTTTGATCCCTGGGTCTGGAAGATCCCCTAGAGGAAGAAATGACAACCCACTCCAGTAATCTTGCTGGAAAATCCCATAGACAGAGAAGCCTGGTGGGCTACAGTCCATGGGGTCACAAAAGAGTGACTAAACAACAACAATAAAGGAAAACTACCCCATCTGGAAGTGGTTCTTTATTGTCCTTATGCCTTGTTTTCCTTCTGATTTACAACTAGGACAATATGCCATCCTGAATCATAAGGCACCTTGAGGATGGAAGCCCTGTGCTGAGATATCGGACAGAAATATAGTAGCTTGACGTGCTTATGTTATCAGAGAGCTGCCGAGCCAACCCAGGAATGCCTACCTCCAAGACTTCTTTTGTATGAGAAATACATTTCTGTATTGTTGAATCATCATTTTTAGAGCTTTTGGGTAAATGCTGTCAAACTAATCTTAACTAATACATTTGTCAAATTGATGATTTTAAACTACAGCCAGTTATTCAATCTCTGAATCCTGTCCAATAATCTTTGTGTACACTAAGAGAAAGATGGAATGAACAAGAATGAAGACACTTCCTATAGTACTTAAGGGTTACTTTTTTAATATCATGCATTACAGGGAGAAGAGGATTACTTCATATACTCAGGAAAGGCTGTAGGATAGGATTTTGAAAGTCAAAATCCTTACAGA
The DNA here is from genome assembly GCA_006410875.1 of Neotragus pygmaeus. NCBI lineage: Eukaryota > Metazoa > Chordata > Mammalia > Artiodactyla > Bovidae > Neotragus > Neotragus pygmaeus. The sequence continues at coordinate 14,107 of SJYV01037308.1, read as the reverse complement.
AGATACAGTGGTATTTAGTTAAGTGGTCTGAGTAAGCCATTTTACCCTTTTGGACTTTTTATATGAATTTAAAAGGGCTTCCTTGGTGGCTCAGTGGTAACGAATCTGCTTACCAATGCAGGAGACATGAATTCAATCTCTGGGTCAGGAAGATCCCTTGGAGAAGGAAATGGCAACCCACCCCAGTATTCTTGCCTGGGAGATCCCATGGACAGAGGCGCCTGGCAGGCTACAGTCCATGGGGTCACAAAAGAGTTGGACATGACTCAGTGACCAAACAACAACAAGTAGGGGGCTTTCTTTGTCCATAATAAGAGGAAAGGGAAACCCATCTATTGTAAACCCATAATGAATTGACTTCTTCCACATACATGGATTTATTTAAACATCATATCTGGGACAGTGTGTACTATTTGCTACACTTTCAAATAAACTGAGGCTATGTTTGTTCAGCTGGCTTGCCCTCAGTCACAGAGCCGGACCCAACTGAGCAACTGAACAACAAGAACAGTCAAAATACAAGCAAGTAGAAGAGACAGGATTTGAACCTGTATCTGTTTGGCCCCAGAGCTCTTTCCCCTCCCCTCAATCTTCATTCCATCCAATCAGCTACATAATCTCACTCTCCAAAGCACATGCTCTGTGTTCCTCATAACATCTAAGGATTGTAGGTCTATTTATTTTCTTTGGCATTATCTGCCTTTACATTTTCATTTTCTAGCATTTTGGAAACTTGAGGCTGATTTCTTTAAACCTATTTTTATTTTTCATGGGTCTTGTTTTTACAGCATAAATTCCTGCTCACAAGGTGACAGCGGCTCCTTAACATCTCCCTTAGCCACCCTGACTAGCTAGAGCCTGTTCTTCCAGTGCCGACAAAATGCAGGTGATTCAAACTGAGATTATGACCCTCTTGTTACACCAGCTGGAGAGAGCGGATGGCCTACCTAGTCCACACCTAGTTCTTCCCAGAATTTTCATCATTTACTAAGCATGACCCCAAGTCTGCTCCACCTTCTGTGCTCTCAATCTCAGCAAATGTCACCACATCCAGCCTGTTGCCTAAGCCAGAATCCTCTGAATAATTCTTAACACATCCTTCTACCCTCATCTACCAACACACAGGAAGTACTCGGTCTTCTTTCCTTTACCTTTTATGTATTAAATTAATCCATCTCCTATTTCAGGCAACCACTGTTCTAGTGATATTATTGATATATTTTCTTCTTGCCTTCAATCTGTTTCATAATTAGAGTGGTCACTCCAGAACACAAATCTTGTTGTATCCCTTCCTCTTTTCAATTTTTACTGAGGTATAACTTAATAAAAGTATTAACATAGTAAAATGCCCAAACCTTAAATACATGACTTGGCATGTCTTTAAATATGTATACTAGATCAAGATATAGAACATTCTGGCACTCCAAAGTTTCCCTCATGCCCCCATTTGAGTCATACTCCACACCTAAGGTCACTATATACTGATTTCTGTCATCACATATTAGTTTTGCTTGCTTAAATGTTCATATAAATGGAATAACACAACAAGTTCTTTTTTGCATATGAATTTTTACTCAGTGTTTGTGATATTCATCCAGTATGTGGCCTAGATAAGTATGTCATTCTTCTTTATTGCTATGTAGTATTTCATCATGTGAATACATCTCAATGTGTTTATTACTGTTGATGGACATTTGGGTCATTTGTAGTTTTTAGATACTTTGAATAAAACTGTTGCAAACATTTCTGTATAGATCTTTTGGCTGACACAAGCACTTATTTCTGTTGGCACACAATCTACAGTGGAAATGCTGAGTCATAGAGCATCAGTAGATATCCTATACAAGAATCCCAGTTACTCCATAGCCTTGTCAACTCTGGGTGTTGTCAATTTCTTTCATTTTAATTACTCTTGGAGCTTTAGGAATCCTTCTGTGACATCCCACCTAGACAAAGCGTAAGCTCCATAATTAAATNCCCCACCCCCAGGGAGGGGCTAGGAGTGGGAATCTTCTCCACATTTCCAGGATGGAGGAAGGACCTTGCTCAAGGTCACCCTGAGTCCAAAGACGAGGAAGGGAGGAAAGTCTAGGACTCCTGGATCCAATTAAAAGCTCAAAGAGGGCAGCAGACTCTCTCCTGCCTGGCGGGGGGCACAGGTCAGGCCAGGTCAGAGGCACAGGACAGGCCCAGACCAGGCTGGAGACCCCCCACACTCATTTCGAGGCTGGCACCTGTCTCTTGGTAGACCTTTGGGAGATGAGGGTGCCAAGAGGGCCCGGGCGCCCAGCCAGGAGGCAAGGAGAACAATGCGGCCCTCAGCGAGCAGGGCTGGGGGCTCAGCGGGCCTGTGGGAGTCTGCCGAGAGCTGTAGGAAACTGAAGCAAAGGTCAGGAATGTTCCCAGGGCTTCTGGGCCAGCGGCCTGTACTGTGCCAAGGGCATGGAGCTGCCAAGGGAGGGGCGTATGGGCAGGGAGAACAGTGGCCACTGGAGCCTGAGGTTTGGGCAGGTCTGGAGGGAAAGTTCCTGGGCAGGAAGGGTGGGCAGCGCCACTTCCAGTTCTAGGAACCTGAGGTGGAAAGTCCCGGTTACTCCCAGCAGGCTGGCCCAGACCCGGTGCTCTCAGGGGGCAGGCCTTCTGGATCCTCTGTGTTCAGAGAGCACGTGAGAAGCAGAGCTTTGGTACAGCGGGCGTTTCTTCGCCTCCCGCTTTCGACATTTGGGGCTAGCTCCCTGTTGTGAGGGAAGGGGCTGTGGCCTCCTCCGCCTGGAGGCCGGGAGCATCCCCGTCCCCAGCGCGGTCAGCCCCTGTGTGCTCTGCTCAGCGGCTCAGTCACATCCGGCTCAGCCAGCCAGGCTCCTCCGTCCAAGGATTTCTAGACAAGAATCCTGGAGTGGGTTGCCATTCCCTTCTCCAAGGGGTCTCCCTGACCCAGGGCTGAACCTGTGTCTCCTGCACTGGCAGGCAGATTCTTTACCGTTGTGCCTCACTGCCAGGTTCAAGTGGAGTGGACTACTCCCAACCCGTGTCCCATTGAGAACAGCTGGCTTACAGAAACACTTCTCCCTAGGTCTGAGCATGTTCCAGGAACTTCCATGGGGCCTTAAACGGGAGGCTTTGACAGCCGACCACCTTACTTGAACAAGGCCCTAACCTCTGGGCCCGGCTCTCTCACAGTACACAGCTTCTGTGCTGAGTGTGTACCCTTGCTTCCATCCTGATTTTCGTGTGCCCCTTCTACCATTTAATATTCCCCTGGGGATGTACAGTCCCCTTCCCGGTCTTTGATGTATCTTGTGCCAACATCCCACTGTTTCCTGGATTGATTTTACTTTATTGGTTGCACTGCAAGGCTTGTGAGACCTTAGTTCCCTGACCAGGGTTCAAACTCCTGGCCTTGGCATTAAAAACATGGAGTCTTAGCCACTGGGGAATTCACATCCCACTGCTTTTATTCCTTGACATTAGAGTCGGTCATGACAGAGAAGACATTCCTCACTCGTCTTCCAAGATGCTCTTGCCTGTTCACCTGCATTTTGTCTTCCAGGTGGAAATTATTTTATTATTTTTAGTGATATACACCCATAAGCAAGACTTAGAAAACTCTGGAATGGTGGGTCAAATCTGGGCCCCCACCTGTTTTGTAAATAAAGTTTTATTGGAATGCAGCCATGCCTGTTTATGTATATACTGTCAATATGCACTTTCCTGCTACAAGGATACAATGGCCACATTGAGTAGATGCGACAGAGCCTGCATGTCCTGGGAAGCTTATGCGTCCTCCCCCTCCACCCCCGCACAATTTTCATTTTTCCTGAAATAAGCAATCATCTTCATCTGTGCTTCAGTTCTGCCCTTCCGCTTTGCTTTCTGTGTCTTTGTCGTCACTTGGTTCCAAACTCTGGCCAGTCGTCCGCGTCTGCCCTTCGCTTTCATTCCTGCCAGGTGTCTGGCCGCTTGTGTTCTCTTAGGAGGCCTCTCTCTCAGAGCCAGGCTGGCCCACTGCCTTGCACCCCCTGCCTGGCATGTCCTGGGGTCTCCCTTCTCATTTCTGAGCCGGAACTCCTCTTTGCTGCCACTGTTCTCCTGTTTCTTGGCGTTCTCTCTCGTTTTGGTGACACATTTCTGGCAGAGTGGTCCTCAGTCCTGGACTGTGCCTTAGAATGATCCACAGAGTTTTAAAATGGGGATGCCCAGGCCTTAACCCCAGAGAATTTCCTTTAACTGGCCTGAAGTGGGGCTTGTGGGGTCATTGTTTTAAAGTGCCACAGGATGCTTCTGATGTGAAGATTTGATGGCAAGATTGCAAGCTACTGATCTAGTAGCTTCCTGATGAGGGTCCTGGGGCAGGGGGGATGCTTTAAAATCTGGCTTGTGGAAATTGTCTTCATTTTGTGCTCCTTAAACTGATAGTTAGACTGAGTATAGGATTCTAAACTGGGGACAATTTTCCTTCAATATTTTGAAGGTGATTCGTTACTATCTTTTAGCATCTCGTATTGCTGTTGAGTAGAGAAGGAAATGGCAACCCACTCCAGTATTCTTGGTTGGAGAATCCCATGGACAGAGGAGCCTGGCAGGCTACAGTCCAAGGGGTCGCAGAGTCAGACACGACTGAGTGGCTAACACACACACATTGATTGCTGAGAGGTTCAAGGCTGTTCTAATTACTGGTGTGTATGGGGNTGGTTGGAGAATCCCATGGACAGAGGAGCCTGGCAGGCTACAGTCCAAGGGGTCGCAGAGTCAGACACGACTGAGTGGCTAACACACACACATTGATTGCTGAGAGGTTCAAGGCTGTTCTAATTACTGGTGTGTATGGGGGTGGGGTGGAGGGGGGCTTGGAAAGTATAGAATCATTCTCAGTCCTAGAGTTCCAAAATTTCACAATGATGTGCTTTGCTGTGCATTTATTTTCATTGTGTTGTGGATAACTGGTGAGCCCTTTGAATTTAAAATTCCAAGTCCTTCTCTTCTGGAATATTCCTTCGGTTGTTTTTTGTTTTCAGCAATGATTCCCTCCTTCTGTTCTCTCTTTCCGGAACTCCTGTTGTTTGGATGTTGGGTTCCCAACATGGGTTCTCTACTTTTCTCATCTTTTCTATCCTATTTTCCATCTCTCGGTTTGCTCTTCTTTTAGGGAAATGTCTTTAACTTTATCCTCTAACTTGTCTATCAAATTTCTTTTGCCTTTCTCCCATTATACTTTTAATTTCAAGGGTTCTCTTTTTGCAGGGGTGGAGCTCTCAGTGTTCTGCTGCCATTTTTAAAGTAGTTTCCTATTCTGGTTTCTTGGATGCAATACATTCTTTTGTCAATCTGGGAATATTAATGCAGATTTGGGGGAAGTTTTTTCTCCCTGCACAGCTCTGGTTTTCTTCAAGTTGATTTTCTTCCACTTGCTCGTTTTGAGCTCCCTCTTTTGGAAGAGGTTTTCCTCAGGGGTCATTCTTGGCTGTCTGCCCACCGAAGAGTTAGAGAGGTCAGGTAACTGATTGGAAGCTGGATGGATGGGTGGGCTCTGTGATCTGTTTTGATAGAGGATGCTCTGCTAGGCTAGCTCATTGGGAGAAAACCCCTGGTGTCAGTCTCTTTAGATCTTTCCCCTCGGCTGGGGGTCATTTTCCTGACAAGCCTTTTCATTCTGCAGCCGAGAGAGTACAAGCTGGCTGCAAGGCTTCTGAGAGTCAGGTGGGAAAGCAGGCTGCGTGGTCTCAGCACTCCAAATCAATATGGTCACCCCATCCCCCTATGCACCAAGAGCCCTGATGTCGCCACCTATGTCTCGCCCCCTCCCACCCTTCTGCACCCAGGAACCAGGGTGGCTCTTTAGTGTGACTTCCTGTTTAAGCTCCTCCATGGTCCCCCATGCCTTCAGGACAGAGGCTTGTCCTCAGCTTGGTACTCAAAGCCTCTCCAGTCTGGCCTCTCCTTAGCAGCCCTTTCTCCATTCCCACAGCCAGATCTCCAGTGAGGAACAACGTCAGTGGCAATGGGAATGGTGGCCAGTTGCCAGGGCTGCCAGAAGGTGGCAGGACAGCAATGTTCACTAGGCAGCTGGGAGGAGGCAGGCACTTGATACTCACTTGGAGGAGGGTATTATGATCTCCATCCCATGATGGGAAACAAAAACTCCCCATGTGCCTCACTCAAGGTCACACAACCAGAAAGTGTGAAGGACTGAAACCCAGGAGCAGCACCACACTGCTTCCCTGGCACCAGCAGAAACAGGGAGAGCCCCTCCTGACTCTGGGGGTGACTCTATGATGTGGGGAGAGGCTCCTGCACTCTCTGTGTGGACCTGGGAATTGGGGTGCTTCCTGGAAGGCAACGGAGCAGGTGCCCTTGCAGGCAGGATCCATACAGCTTTTGCTCTGAACAGCAGTATGAATAGTGCAGAGCACTCCCTGCTCAGGCTAATGGGTTCCAGAATCTCAGGGACTGAGTGGAGCACAGAGGCAGGGGCCGGGCGCTCTGCACTGGCTCCCTGCTGACCTCTGGGGAGTAAGGAGACCCGGCTGTGCTCAGCAGCCCTCTCTTCTGGCTTTTTTTTTTCTTTCCAGTAACTGGTGCCCCTACCAGAAGTCCAGACTGGTCACCTTCGTAGCTGCTTGCAAAACCGAGAAATTCCTCATCCACTCACAGCAGCCATGTCCGCAGGGGGCTCCGAACTGCCAGAAGGTCAAAGTCATGTGAGTGCGGTGTGGCAGGGTGGGCTATTCGTCCAGGTTCTGTGCCGGCTCACCCTAGAGTCTCTGAGCTAGCCCTCTTCCCCCAGGTACCGTGTGGCCCACAAGCCAGTGTACCAGGTCAAGCAGAAGGTGCTGGCCTCTGTGGCCTGGAGATGCTGCCCGGGCTTTGCGGGTCCCGACTGCCAGCACCACGGTAGGGTTCCCTGTGGTCTCCCTCCCCCTTCGACCTCTGACCCAAGAGGTCATGCAGCCCCTCTAACCTCTGGAGTTAATATCTGATGTTTCTCTGCAGATCCCACGACAATCCCTGAGCCTGAAGTACCAGGTGATAGCCTCCAGGAGCCTTGGGATGGGCCAGTTGACTTTGAATCTGGTATGTTGCTTTCCTGGAAGGTGCAGGAGGGACATGTAGAAAGAACTCATGTGCCCAAGCCCATTGTCCTCTGATAGGGCNCCAGGTGATAGCCTCCAGGAGCCTTGGGATGGGCCAGTTGACTTTGAATCTGGTATGTTGCTTTCCTGGAAGGTGCAGGAGGGACATGTAGAAAGAACTCATGTGCCCAAGCCCATTGTCCTCTGATAGGGCGGTCCTATTTCAGGGAAGCTTTGTCCCCAGAACTGGCAGGGGTTCCTCTATGGCCCTGTGTCACCTCGCCCTCACACCAAAGCGGCAAGGTTCACAGGGCCCTGAGTTACCTGCCTGCTGGCCAAGCACATGTACCCTTTCCCTTGACCCTATTTTCTAGGACCCTCCTTGCCCCCTGAATTTCATCAGCCCCTGGGGTCTGGAAGAAGCCTCCCTCCAGCCCCCCTAACCAGGACCAGGAGGCCATGTTGTCCCTGGTCTTGAGTCAGCACAGCAGAACCACCTAGGGACACCATTTGTGAGGCCTTTCAAGGCTGGGCCATGGATGGGAATGTTTCATCATATGGTGAACACCTGTCTGTTGACAAGGGCTGCCCAGAATGACAGAGAAGGCAAAGGCACCCCACTCCAGTACTCTTGCCTGGAAAATCCCATGGATGGAGGAGCCTGGAAGGCNGACACAAGGGGGAGGGGATATGTATACATACAGCTGATTCACTTTATTGTACAGCAGAAACTAACATAACACTGTAGAGCAATTATACTCCAATTTTAAAAAAGCAAATCTAAAATTAAATAAAATGTACAATTCAGTGGTGTTTCAGTATATTTACATTTGTGCAACCACCATCACTATCTAATTTCAGAATATGTTCACTATCCAAGGCATTCATTTTAATTTTAATAATATTACTTCAAACATTGTTTATCTTGATTACCGAGGTTTTTGACACCTCCTTAAATTCTGTCCCCAAGGGACACACCTTATTCATCTGATCCAAGTCTTGGCCCTATTAGGCTCCACTAACAGATGAAATGTGAGGTGTCTCCTACCTTTAGAGACTCTACCGGACAAAGGTACTTCTCAGCATAGCAAGCAAAGGTCAAAGCATCTGTTGAGGAAGGAAGTGGGAGTCATGTTCATTGGCTGCTTGCTCTGGGCCAGGTATTTAGTGCATGCATACTACTTAATTTTTATAACTATGCACAGTAGTCATCATTGTACTATTATTACAGATGGGGAAGCTGAAACTCAGAGAGGTTAAGATATTTGCCCAGGGTCACACAGTGAAGGATGGAACCACGATTTTCAGAGAGATCAATTTGATTTTAAATTATGAGTTCTTTCTCATTGTTCTTCTTTTTGATCAGTAAGCAAATAAGCTTGATATCAAAGAAAGCAGAAAGGAAATAACAGATAAATTTAAGGGGCTCCGAATATTATTTTCTGTAAGTTCTGTTTTCAAAGGCAAAAAGATGGGGTATTTCCTATTTTGTCTAACAAATAGATTTCCTAGGTACACAGGATCATAATATGGAAAGACCAGAGTGGTTTCTTAGGACAAACATTGACGCAGAAAAATTCTTTCTACACCATCTGATATTTTTTAGCCCATTATTTATTATGAATGTGTATTTCAAAAGTCTTATAATGGTCACAATTGCTCATCTTTCAGTTTTCACTGAAACTCATGTAGCATATTTATTATTTCCCCAAGTCCCATATTATGCTATAGTAGATCTTCATCTTTTTCTAACTAATTTCATTAAGAATTCTTATTTAGTTCAGATGCTATGTTCAAGGTTGTACAGATGGAGCTAGATAAATATAGGCCCACCTATGTGTGCCAGCTCAGTCACTTCAATCATGTCCAACTCTTTGCAACCCTATGGATTTTAGCCCACCAGGCTCCTCTGTCCATGGAATTCTCCAGGCAAGGGTACTGGAGTGGGTTGCCATGGCCTTCTACAGGGGATATTCCCACCCAAGGGATGACCCACATCTCCTGGATTGCAGGTGGATTCTTTAGCAACTGAGCCATGTGGGAAGCCCATAAACCTACGTACAAAATGTTAACGTCTGAAACGGGTAGCTCAGAGAAACTCAAGCTGGCAAAAATTACTGATTACACTGCTTTCACCTTGAGCAGGATTCTGACCTTTTTAGATCTTAAGTTCCTCTTGTCTAAGATAGAGAGGACTGGACCAGAGCAGTATTTCTCAGCTAGAGGAGGAAAGAGTACGTCCATGCTCAGAGTACTGAACTACTCAACCATTCCCACTCTTTATCAAGGTCTAAGATTTCATATCTCTGCGAAAGGTAGTGTCTAAGCCCATGTAGCTCTGAGCTATGGGTCTACAAATTTCAGGACAAAGGTGAATAAAATATTAATGTTACATATAAAGAATCTGACTGCAATGCAGAAGACCTGGCTTCGATCCCTGGGTTGGAAAGATCCCCTGGAGAAGGGCTTGGCAACTCACTTTAGTATTCTTGTCTGGAGAAATTTCATGGACAGCAGAGCTCGGTGGGCTACAGTTCATGGGGTCTCAAAGAGTCAGACACAACTGAGTGAGCAACACACACATAAACAAAGAGGCTGATATGTCAGCCTCAGAGATATGGCTCAGACTCAGGGATGCTAAGAGGGCGACCACACAAAACCCTCAGTGTGAATACATTTTGGGTGTACCCTTTTCACCTGGGTTCCAGGAGAACACATTGAAGGCCGTGACCAGGGTAAAACTTAGGGAGCACTGTGTTGGAATCTCACCACCCACTTGTGTCTTAGACATGACTAACCCGAAGGGTGGGGACTAAAGGTCTTCCTTGATTCACATTCAACCTGCTCTAAGCCAGTACTTAGTCCATCTTCCTGGTACCTGGTGACAATGGAAACAGGATAAGCAGGTCAGACAGAAAAACTGCATAATGGTGACTTGGTGTTCCTTCTTGTAGGGTCTTACTGTTACCACAGGACCCATAGCACATACCTGCTAACCATACATACGCATGTGTCATAAACGTGCACACTGGGTTATATGCCAACACATCAGAGCTCCCTCCAGCACAGAAATACTCTGCCCTGATACACACACGCCCTTCTCTTACCCTTGTCCAAACATAAACACATAGTGTATCGATACACAAATAACTTAAAAAACATATCCTATGCATAAATAGGCATACATTCCCAAAGGTAGCTTCTTCTCTCTCTGTCTCTCACAGTCACACACACTACCTACATCTAATCCCACCCTCTAAATATGCTGTCACACACTTCTACTTTATCCACACACCACACTTGGCTGTCACCAACCATTTTCCCATATACACCTGAACATGCTCATGATCAGTCTATTCACAAGACTTTTTTCTCTTTTATATTACACAATTAGGGCCCCACACCACACTTACCTCCATCCTCATATAAATCTTGACCACATATATGCATATAACCTTTGCCCTGTCATCTGATCCACGTCACATATGGCTTCCACCACTCATCTTTGTTTTTCCACATACACAGCCTCTACTCAGCCTTCACACCAGACACACATCCTGAGCCATCACAGACTCCCTATTCTGGCCCTAGGGAACAACACATAGCTTGCCCCTACTCTCTGTTATCTCCTCTCTCCTTACTCCCCTGCCCACCAGCACCATGGGCACCACTCAAGATATGCACAATTACTCTACCCCAAATAGTTCATCCTTTCCCTCACACATTACCACATTAAAAGAACTGGGAGATATACAAGGATTCCAGGCTTACTAGGGGGTATGGTTACGCTTATTATACCTCCAAATAATTCTTTCTCTCAAGTTGAAAGACTAGCTTAGGATTCCATCAGTGCCTGTGCTTTTGGGTAACATATAACGTTTCTTCCATGGACATGTTTCCTGGCGGAGGAAATGGCAACCCACTCCAAGTATTCTTGCCTGGGAAATCCCATAGACAGAGGAGCCTGGCGGGCTACAGACCATGGATTTCCAAAGAGTCAGACACAACAGAGCAACTGGGCACACATGCACCAGCACAAGGACATGTAGGCAGTTACCTCAGGTTTTCAATGATTACACTGTGTTCCTTTTCAAAAAGGCCAAGGAAAGCCTGGCCACATTTAGACACAGAAACACATAAATCAAAGATAAACTGACAAAAGTAAGGGCTTCTTACTTTCCATTAATAGGAGCAACTTTCTTTGTGCCCTACAAAATCTGAAACTAAAAGGAGTTGGTGTATCATAAATGTTTGCCTGCAACCGGTATACCTGCCAGGTCACAGAAGAGGATTCAATAACAGAGGCAACTTTCAAGCCTGAAGAAAAAAAGTGGAGAGAGTGGATTAACATCTTTGAATCCTAGAATTAAAAGTAGTCTAATAATTCTCACCACAGTTTAGAAATTCTGTCTGCGGTACTAGTTCCTTGCCAGGTGAAAATTCAGCCTCCTCCTGAACACTACCACAGCTGGGCAGTCCTTGACTTCTCAGCACTACCACTTGGACCTCTGATAGTACGAAACTGGGGGGTGGGTGTTGAACTATAGTGATTTCCCTAAACCTTAACGCTATTGGCCATAGTCCTTCCCTCTGGATTAAAATAGAACACTCTGTTTCATCTAATCTAGCAAATAGTCTGTAGGCAGTTTATTCTTTAATTAACTCATTCAACAAATATTTATTGAACTCCACTGGTTGCCATGCANTTCTTGACTTCTCAGCACTACCACTTGGACCTCTGATAGTACGAAACTGGGGGGTGGGGGTTGAACTATAGTGATTTCCCTAAACCTTAACGCTATTGGCCATAGTCCTTCCCTCTGGATTAAAATAGAACACTCTGTTTCATCTAATCTAGCAAATAGTCTGTAGGCAGTTTATTCTTTAATTAACTCATTCAACAAATATTTATTGAACTCCACTGGTTGCCATGCACTGTAGTGGCTACTGCGAAAATAATGGTGAGAAAATGAGTTACAATCTCTGTTGCAAAATCTAATGAGTGTGACTTCTCTGGAATTACTTGGCGATGAAATTGTGAAAGAGAACCTGAATAAATGTAAGGAATTACTAATGTGAATTGGGAAAGAGACGTTTGTTCAGTCAAACTTAGGATCCACTAGTGGTTCCTGCTCTCTGGTTGAAATAGGAACTAGAGAGGAGGGAGAAATTGCAGGAGCCAGAATTTGACATTAGACAAATCCAGGGGGAAATTTTGGTTCTTGAAAATAAAACTAAAGAGATGCCAATGGACTCTGAGGAGGTTAGATGGGAGTCATATCTTGAATGTCTGGGGCAACCCAGGAACTATGCAGACCCACAGTGAGAGGCTTCCAAGATAAAATATAGGACTTTCAAACAAATTTGAATTTCATCTAGATAATAAACTTTTTATCATAAGTATAGATCATGCAGTATTTGGAACATACACCCCCCAAAATGATACACTGTTTATCTAATATTCTAATTTAACTGGACATCCTGTATTTTTATTTGCCAAATCTGGCAGCCTTCCATGATGCCACTGATAGGTTAGGAAGACAAAGTTCTGCAGTTTGTGTAACTAGCCTTTTTAATTGGCTAATAAGCAGATAAGATGTAAGTGGAGCCAAACTGAAGAAGCCAGGAGATGTCCAATGGGTGGAAAGAGACAGAAGAAGGAGGTCAGCAACAAAGGACTGGAAGTGATGATAAAGCGACCACCAATAACCTAGTGTTCATTCCTTGTTTCCAAACCCAAGGCCACCTCAGGTCCTATGTGTATTTTAATTTATCATTTGGGATAGCTAAAAATGAGTCACAAAGGAGTCATAAACCATAGACTCTGTTAACTGTGTTCATAGCATTTTTGACTGAGTTCGAGTTCACTTTAAGATTAACCTGTAGTCTGAAAGTTCATCCTTTTGTAGGTACCAATGGTGGTGTTGTGGTTCAGTCACTAAGTCATGTCTGACTCTTTTGCAACCCCATGGACTATAGCCCACCAGACTCCACTGTCCATGGAATTTCCCAGGCAAGAATACAGGAGAGGGTTGCTGTTTTCTTCTCCAGGGGATTTTCCCAACCCAGGGATTGAACCCATGTTTCCTGAATTGGCAGATGGATTCTTTACCACAGAGTCAGTGTAACTAACATTGTTGGTTGGTTCATTTTCATAACAAAATTCCCTTTTAGAAAATTCCAACGGGTCTAAGAAGAAAAGAATGTTTTCTATACCCAAGACTGGCTACATAATTTATGAGACTCAGTGAAAAATAATAATGCCAGTCCCCCTTTTCAAAATTGTTATGAATTTCAAGTGGGAGACATTAAACTGAGCGTGGGATCCATCTAAGTGCAGATCATACACCGGTGAAACCAACCCTTTCCATACCTGAATCATGATAGTGAAAATCCGTATACTCAGAACTAGGTACTATTATGGATGAAATTTGGACTCATTTCAGAACTCACAGAAATAAAATAAACCAAGCAGAGACAGGGTATGATGCAGATAGGACAGCCTGATCTCGGATGGGTGAACTCTTCTAGCAGGTCTCCTTCTCCGTGTTTCCTTCCAAGATTTTTTTTTTTTTACATTTACATGTGACACGATTTACTTGCAGATCCTCTTAGTTCTGTTACCTCTCACTGTCCTTTCCTTTCCATCTATTTCTGTTCTGCCTCATCACAGAAAATCATGTTTCAAATACGACCTGACAACAGACAGTTCATTTCAGTTGCTCAGTCGTGTCCGACTCTTTGCGACCCCATGAATCGCAGCATGCCAGGCCTCCCTGTCCATCACCAACTCCCAGAGTTCACTCAGACTCATGTCCATTGAGTCAGTGACGCCCTCCAGCCATCTCATCCTCGGTCGTCCCCTTCACCTCCTGCCCCCAATCCCTCCCAGCATCAGAGTCTTTTCCAATGAGTCAACTCTTCGCATGAGGTGGCCAAAGTACTGGAGTTTCAGCTTTGGCATCATTCCTTCCAAAGAAATCCCAGGGTTGATCTCCCTCAGAATGGATTGGTTTGATCTTGTTGCAGTCCAAGGG
>SJYV01037307.1:0-13833 GCA_006410875.1 Neotragus pygmaeus | reverse complement strand
TATCATCACGTGCCTAGCAGTTGACGCTTGGGCTGTCAATCAGAACACTCAAACTTGGCCCTTCTACATGTTATAACATGAGCTTCTTTACAACATTGTGGCTGGGGTCCAAGGGCAAGTGTCTCAATAAAAAGAGAGAGCCAAAGAGAAACCTGTAAATACGCTTTTATAGCTGAACCTATGAAGTCATGAAGAGTCAACTTCTGCCACACTCTGTAAGTCAAGTCAATCACTAAAGTATCCCCAAATTGAAGAGGCATGGATATAGACACCACCTCCTGAAGGAGGGTCCGCACCACATCATAAAATGATGTGAGATGAGATTTATATTGAAGCTGCCATATTTGGGAGAAAACCATCTGTAACAAGTCAAAGGTTATTTATGGGAGCCTGGTACAATTTGAAAACGATGTCTATCACTTTTTCATGTAAAGAAACAAGACAACACAACTCCATCAAGAATACATCCCTGAAAAGCCTAAAGCCAATGTTGCTTTAACAGCATAGCTCAAACATACACACACACACACACACACACACACTATATATATATATCCCTTCCACATTTAATATTCTGAGTTTTTACCATATCTTCATGCTTATTAATGCTACATGAATGATAGTAGTAAGACCCCTGAAAAAATGAACACTAACTCTTATTTTTCACACTGGAAAGTGAAAGAAATTTTAGTCTCCTCATATGGATCCTCAAGAAATCAGGGAAAAAATTACAATATATGTGGAAATTTACTATATAAAGTCATATTAGAAAGCCTCTCATTCTTTTAGAATATTAAGGAATATTTATCTGACTGTTAAAAGACAGGAATCATTGACAAAGTTAAACCTAATAGGACATTATTTTCTGTTGTGATTAACACAAAATAACCAGAGTGATTAAGACATTTTAAATAATTCAACTAATTTAAATTCATGATGGAAAATCTTAGTAAATTTTTATTTTTAAGACTTATTACACTGGCATCTTGTTTGGGAAAATATTTTTTATCACCCTTTCTGTTGCTGATATAATTGAGCACATATCAACATAATTTAGCAAATTTAAACTGCTTTGACTTGCAATNGACTTATTACACTGGCATCTTGTTTGGGAAAATATTTTTTATCACCCTTTCTGTTGCTGATATAATTGAGCACATATCAACATAATTTAGCAAATTTAAACTGCTTTGACTTGCAATTACCAATTTAGCGACTGACACAGGGGCCCACTGTTATCATATTTAGCAGCCATCTATCATAGTGCGTGTAATAACTTAAATGAATGCATAAAGATAGCACTAAAAGGTAAGATGAAAAACTCTCTTTAAGCCTCTCAATTTAATGGCAAAGCTAATTTGCTGCTTAGGTCCCAAAGGAAGGCCATCCTTATTAATTCATCCTTTCTAACCACTAAACATGCAGATGGTCTCAGTCCTTATTCTTCTAATTTTCAAAGCTCTATCAATTCACTTGGGAATTATTTTCTAAATATTTTTAGAATTTTAAATATAGTCATTGAATTAAAGATGTAGCTGGAACAGAGTCCTCGATTCAAGTATTATTAATTGAATAACCTGAAGTCAACCCCCAACTGAAGAGTCCTTTAAAACTAACTTGAATTCTAACTTGGATTTCATTCCTAAAGAAATAAATACATGTATAAAATTTTTCTTGATATTATAACATTACAAAGGCAATGTTCAAAGATTTATACATTTCCCACTTGTGGCAATTATATGTTATATCCTATAAAAAATGAAATTATTTCAAAGATTCTGTTGACTAAATAAATTCCTTTGGGTATATACCAAATGGCAATAGAGGTTTTCATTGTACTTAGTATCTATGCTTCCGTAAGATTCTTCAGGGCTATCCAATGACATATTATAGACTTGATCCTTAAGTTAATCAGAGATTCAAGGTTTTGTGAAATTTGGACCATTGATTCTTACAGATAAAAATGGAGACGTAGCCATCTTCATCTTGTCCATGGGGACAATTGCACGAGGGAATGCAAATGTGATCAGCCTAATTCCAGTCCTGCACACACAATGATATAGGCGTGGTTTCTTCTGCTTTCTTTCTCAGTAATTCTCTCCTTGGGGCCTGATTTAACTTCCAGGCTGTCTCAAGAAGCCCAGCATTAAGAGCACAGTTGGCCTGCTTTACCTGGCCGTTTCCTCTGCCTCTTTTCAATCCGGGCTCACTTCTCTCCCTGCTTTTCCTTACCCTCCCGGCTGGTCGCCCTTTTGAAACGCTGCTGTTACACTAAGGTTTTCTCAGTCAGCTGTTAACTGACGTAACAGCTTAATGGGTCCCCCTTTTACCACCTCCTCACGTCATTGGAGGGTGTCTGTTCAACAGGGAGTGTTCTGCTGCCTTATAATTACATTAAGGCTGCTCACATTTCATTTTCACTAAACTAACCCTAATTTGGCTCTTTGGGACTTTATTCCTTTCTGATTATTAGTCACTTTCAGGAGGAGAAGTTCTTGCTTAGAAAAGTAAGCTAGAAAGCAGAGACCCTCCAGACCTTACATAGTCCTAAGTGATGAAACAGTTATTTAATATAGAAATCTTTAGTTGAGACCAAAATCTACAGTCTGCCCCATAATGGTATATATTTCATCATTATTTGGTTCCCACCCAGGTTCCCATCTGTAATAACTGTGAGCAGTTCATTCATGACCTCTGGCCATTTAACATATTTCCATTGAAAATTTTACTGTGTTTGCCTTTGGTTGTTGAGTTGCTAAGTCATGTGACTCTTTGCAACCCCATGGACTATAACCCCGCCAGGCTCCGCTGTCCATAGAATTTTCCAGGCAAGAATATTGGGGTGTGTTGCCATTTCCTTCTCCAGGGGATCTTCCCAACCCAGGGATCAAACCCCTGTCTCCTTTTAGGTGGGCAGATTCTCACTCATCGAGCCACCAGGGGAGCCCTCCTTTTGTCTTAGTTCATGATTCAGTTTTGCTTTATGCTTTTTCTTTTTCTGTTTTTGTGATCAGTTCAGTACTCACCGTGGATATACTTATTATCTGGGCAAAATCACCCTAGTGGAGCATTTTAATGACACACCACTCTATCTTGGATAGTAGCTCAAGGCAGCTTGTTCTCAGTGCTCTTTCACAAGAAATTGTGCAGACAGTATCCACAAGGAAAAGAGAAGATCTATTAAAATACCTAATGCCCCTTGATGTAATGTCTGTTTCTTTGGAAACACTCTGGAGATCTCCAGGAATGATGCCCTCAATGACTTCTTTCCAAGAAATTCTCCAAAGAAAGAAAGTATCTTCCCCTCTTTAAACAGTATTATTAAACAGAATATTTGCTGTTTGACACGGGTAGCTCAGACAGTAAAGAATCTGCCTACATTGCAGGAGACCTGTGTTTAATCCCTGTTTTGGGAAGATTCCCCTGGAGAAGAGAATGGCAACCCACTCCAGAATTCTTGCCTGGAAAATCCCATGAACAGAGGAGCCCGATGGGCTACAGTCCATGGGGTCGCAAGAGTCGGACACGACTGAGCAACTAGCGTGCACACACAGACACCCTTCTATTCAGAGGTCACAATGATAGTGTATACTAGGAATTGCAATGCTGAAATTGTAAGAATTTGTTGTGTTCTTCCCAGGCTAGTGGGGATTTCCAAAAAAAAAAGCAAAATGGTGATAAGCAAAATGGAAAATTGGGGCCATTTTCTGTAATATCTCTGAACATGTTCTGCCCTTGTTTGTGTTTTGTCAGTTGTTTTTATCAGTTTATTATGACTAGTGTTTTCATCGGCCATTGAGATTCTTTCCCCTTTATAGCTTGGTAATTACATTTGTGAAATATATTTTCAACACCTAATCACCATCAGGGCACTCTTAAGGGAGGTAGAAAGATCATCAGACATTATGTCTTAAAAGTATTGCTAATTTCATACTCTCTTTCTTTAATTGCAACTTGCTATTGTGTCGTGAACAGAGCTTTAATTATACAGAATGGTCCTTGCCGAAATGGCACTCTCTTTGGTATAAGTGCCTTCTTTCAATTTATGGAGTATTCCTTTGGGGAATTATTGTGAAACATTTTAAAAATTATACTTCCAGCTACTGGAAGACAGATTGAAAGCAGAACCAAACAGTTAAAGTGAGATGAACATAACTTTTCCTTTTCCTCCCTACAGCTTTCTTCTTCTGGGCTCCAAAGCTGCACCACAGGGAACATTCATATTAGCAAGACTGAATAAAACCCAGAACCTGCATCCCCAAACCAAATAACATTCATTAAGGTTGCTTCCTTGGTGTTCTTAATTAAATTAGTTAAATGATTGGAGAAGTCCTATTTATGTACCATAACTTCTTTATATACTGAATTTTTAAAAAGCAAACTGGCAAAGTGAGTCATGAGCAAGTTCTTCACAAATACCAAGCTTTCTGTAATAAAGCAGGTGGCAAAATGTTCTCTTCCCTTGAAATATTGAGTTGCCACACTGAAATTGACTTGGACATCATCAGTTAAGATAAATAGTCTTTAGATCATATTAGGGTCATGGTGGGAAACACCTGCTCTGATGGAAACTGTTCACATCATCATGGCTTACATTTAGCCATCCGACTGGGCTGACCATCCCTGATATCACTAATCCTGCTTAATCTCTATTTCCCACCACACACACACCCCCTTGGGAATCGAGCTAACTTTATAGAACCTTCTGAACTGCTCACACAGCCATGAGAAAAGGATCATTTCCAAGGTGCTCAAATTTTGGGGAAATGGCTCCTTAAATAATTTAATAAGAAAAGGGAAGCTTTGTAATAATTAAATTACATTTGATGGTACTTTTCAGTATTTAGTAAATATATGTTACTGGAAATGGAAATACAAGGGCAAACTTGTCCCTTGTAAAGTTGAATATCTTTGTGTGGAATCTCAGAATTGTGGGTGCATAAGGGTAGGTCCCACTCAGACATTCTCTTAGTGTGTAATGGCTCATAAGAGCAAGAAACGCATCTGACTCAGTGATATTTAAGGAGTGAATTTATAAATACAAGAAGTGCTTTCTTGTATCGTACAACGTGAAGAATATAGCCAATATTTTGTAATAACTGTAAATGGAAAGTAACCTTTAAAACTGTATAAATTTTTTAATAAAATAAAATCTTCTTAATCACTAGAGTCAGAGAAATTAAAAATTTTAAATTCTTTTATTGAAAAATGTAGTGCTTTCTGCCTTTTTCCACCGCAACTCCATTTCTGCAGCCACAAATTTGGAGGTACATGCACAGTGAATAGCAGAGTTATGGAAGAAAGGAAAGGAGAGAAGCCTAGGCTGCTTTGCAGCTGGTGAGCGTGAGTATAACAGCACCTGTGGTTAACAGCCAGCAATCGTTCTGATTGATGGACATTTAAGTAGCAACAATTGTTAAATATTTTGAATGAAACCACAGGTCATTTCTTTATTTAACCCATTTGTTCTGAGGCTAAGCACCTTCTGCCTTAAGATATCCTTGAGATCAGAGCCAAACAGAATTCCTAAAGGTAATTAAGAGAAATTGAACTGAGCAAGAGAATGGACTATGGTCGTGGGTTACGTCTATTCCAACTAGACCCAGCCTTAGAGATTTCACTGGCAGAAGACTGAACCCAACTAGGGAAAATTTTTGGAGAAGGAAATGGCAACCCACTCCAGTGCCCTTGCCTGGAGAACCCCAGGGACGGGGGAGCCTGGTGGGCTGCCGTCTATGGGGTCGCACAGAGTCGGANTTTCACTGGCAGAAGACTGAACCCAACTAGGGAAAATTTTTGGAGAAGGAAATGGCAACCCACTCCAGTGCCCTTGCCTGGAGAACCCCAGGGACGGGGGAGCCTGGTGGGCTGCCGTCTATGGGGTCGCACAGAGTCGGACACGACTGACGTGACTTAGCAGCAGCAGCAGCAGGGAAAATTTTGATGTGGGACAAGATAGTAAGTTATAGTGTGTACTAGTTTGGGGGTCACCAGAGCTCTTTCACTAACTTTCTAATCAATTTAAGGGAAATCATTTCAGTAGGTTTTCAGCTAAAAATTCAGAAAACTTGAATTCTAGAATCCCTTCCAGTTCCATCATCTAATCCAATCAGGCATTTTTTTTCTGAAAGAGAATTTTTTCAATAGTGTGTAAAAGGACATAATAACATGTATAAGAAGACTAAAATCGTAAACCTACAGTTTTAAATTCCTGTGGGTATTTATAGACTGTTTTAATGCTTGTATGCCATTGAATTCTACCTAAATATTTTAAAGTTTGACTTAAATACATACATCCTGCTTCTCTCAGGGGTGAAATCATAGGACTTTCATATTCAGGTGAATTCTTTACCACTGAGCCACCAGGGAAGCCTTAATACATATATGTATGCTTTTAACTTACTAGTGGACTTGAAGTCAATCAGAAACAATGCGTCGTGATCAGTGTATGACACTTGAAAATTACAGTTTACATTCTGAGTTTCCTGGCATACTAATATGTAAATCGAATATGTTTTTACTTTGGGGCGGGACAAGTATATTGGGCATTGTATGGTCAGGCTACTCAGAAAGCTATTTTCTTGCTTTCTGTACATCTCCTGCTTGACCAGAGCCTGCTTCTCTCACATGAATATCCAATCCCCTTCATGATAGACCTAATTAGTAACTGTCCACATGATTGCCCTCTGCCCCAGCTGCTGGTTTCCCTGGTAACCAAATCAACATGGTGACCGAAACAACATGACGTCATTCCCCTTTGAAGGGTCGCCGCTTCCCCGCCCCGCTGCCCCACCCTGCCTGCCTGCCAGCAGGCGGTGTCACTCCAGAGTCCACATCNATTCAGAAAACGAAGATCATGGCATCTGGTCCCATCACTTCATGGCAAATAAATGGGGAAACAATGGAAAGAGTGAGAGACTTTATTTTGGGGGGCTCCAAAATCACTGCAAATGGTGACTGCAGCCATGAAATTTAGAAACATTTGCTCCTTGAAAGAAAAGCTGTGACCAACCTAGACAGCATATTAAAAACCAGAGACATTACTTTACCAACAAAGGTCCGTCTAGTCACAGCTATGGCTTTTCCAGTAGTCGTGTATGGATGTGAGATTTGGACTCTAAAGAGAGCTGAGTGCTGAAGAATTGATGCTTTTGAGTTGTAGTGTTGGAGAAGACTCTTGAACATCCCTTTGACTGCAAGCAGATCCAACCAGTCCATCCTAAAGGAAATCAGTCCTGAATACTCATTGGACAGACTGATGCTGAAGCTAAAACTCCAATATTTTGGTTACCTGATGTGAAGAACCGACTCATTGGAAAAGACCGTGATGCTGGGAAGTATTGAAGATGGGAGGAGAAGGGGACAACAAAGGATGAGATGGTAGGATAGCATCACCGACTCAATGGACATGAGTTTGAGTAAACTTTGGGAGGTGGTTATGGACAGAGAAGCGTGGCATGCTGCTGTCCACAGGGTTGCAAAGAGTCAAACATGACTGAGCAACTGAACTGAACAAATAAAATTTTGTGCACACCGGGACTCGTGTGAAAGGAGCAGTGACCCCACAAGAGACCGAGTCAGACTTCCTTGTGAATGTTTGAGAGTCTCTGGTGGAAGTGTGGGTTGACAGTGGCCTGCTGTGGGGTCGGACACAGGCTGCAGCAGTCCTGGGAGGTGTAGCATGTTGGCATAAATCTCCTTGGAGGAGATCACCATTAGCCTGACCATAAAGCCTGCAGCCTATCATAGACCCTACAGAGTCCAGGACTGGGCTGCCTTAGGTGAAACAACAGCTAGGGAGCACCGCCCCACACATCAGCAGAAAATTGGATTAAAGGTTTACTGAGCAAGGCCCTGCCCACCAGAGCAAGACCAGGTTTTCCACACAGCCAGTCCTTCCCATCAGGAAGCTTGCACAAGCCTCTCATCCCCATCCATCAGAGGCCAGACAGAATGAAAACCACAATCACAGAAAACTAATCAAAAAGATCACATGGATCACAGCCTTGTGTATTTCAATGAAACTATGGCCATGCAGTGCGGGGCCACCCAAGGCAGATGGGTCATGGTGGAGAGCTCTAAGAAAACGTGGTTCCCTGGAGAATGGAATGCAAACCGCTTCACCATTCTTGCCTTGAGAACCCCATGAACAGTATGGAAAGGCAAATGATACTGAAGGATGAACCTCCTAGGATAGTATCCAATATCTTACTGGGAAGAGCAGAGAAATAGCTCCAGAAAGAATGAAGAGGCTGAGCCAAAGCAGAAACAGCCCTCAGTTGTAGATGTTTGGTGGTGAAAGTCTGATGCTGTAAAGAACACTATTGCATAGGAACCTGGAAGTTTAGGTCCATGAATCAAGGTAAATTGGATGTTGTCCAACAGGAGATGGCAAGAGTGAACACTGACATTTTAGGAACCAGTGAACTAAAAGCACTGACATTTTAGGAATCAGTGAACTAAAATGGATGGGAATGGGAGAATTTAATTCATATGACCATTATATCTACTACTGTGGGCAAGAATCTCTTAGAGGAAATGGAGTACCCTAAAAGTGACAGAATGATCTTGGTTTGTTTCCAAGACAAACCATTCAGCGTCACGGTAATCCAAGTCTATGTCCCAGCCACTAATGCCAAACAAGCTGAAGTGGAATGGTTTTATGAAAACCTACAAGACATTCTAGCATGTGTGGTTGCTAGTTGCTTCAGTTGTGCCTGACTCCTTGCAATTCTGTGGACTGTAGTCTGCCACGCTCCTCTGTTCATGGGATTATTGAGGCAAGAATACTGGAATGGGTTGCCGGGCCATCTAGGGGATCTTCCCGACCCAGGGATCAAACTCAGATCCCTTACATCGCCTACATTGGCAGGCAGGTTCTTGACCACTAGTGCCATCTGGGAATCACCACAAGACCTTCTAGAACTAGCACATACACACAAAAAGATGTCCTTCTCATCATGGGGCATGGAATGCAAAAGTAAAAGAAAATTCAGACTTAAATTGTAGAAACTAGGGGAAACCACTAGGCCATTCTGATGTGAGCTAAATAAAATAATTTGTACAGTAGAAGTGACAGATTCAAGGAGTTAGATCTGAAAGACTGAGTCCCTGAAAACTATGGACGGACATTCATAACATTGTACAGGTGGTGGTGAGCAATCCCCAAGAAAAACAAGATGCTAGAAGGCAAAATGGTTGTCTGAGGAGGCCTTGCAAATAACAGAGAAGAGAAGTGAAAGACAAAGGAGAAAGGGAAAGATGTATCCACCTGTATGCAGAGTTCCAGAGAACAGCAAAGAGAGATAAGAAACCCTTCTTAAGTGAACAATGCAAAGAAATAGAGGAAATCGATAGAATGGGAAATACTAGAGATCTCCTCAAGAAAGCTAGAGATACCAAGGGAACATTACAGGCAAAGATGGCCTCAATAAAGGACAGAAATGGCAAGGAGCTAAGAGAAGCAGAAGAGACAAAGAAGAGGCATCAAGAATACACAAAGGAACTATACAAAAAAGGTCTTAATGGCTCGGATAACCACAATGGCATGGTCACTTACTTTGAGCCAGACATCCAAGAGTGTGATCAAGTGGGCCTTTGCAACCATAACTAAGAGCAAAGCTAGTGGAAGTGATGGAATTCCAGCTAAGCTATTTCAAATTCTATGAGATGATGCTGTTGAAGTGCTACACTCAATATACCAGCAAATTTAGAAAACTCAGCAGTGGCCACAGGACTAGAAAAAGTCAGTTTTCACTCCAGTCCCAAAGAAGGGCAACACCAAAGAATGTTCAAATTGTTGCACTCTTTCATTCATTTCACGTGCTTGCAGGTTGATGCTTAAAATCCTTCAAGCTAGGCTTCAACACAACAGGAACCCAGAACTTCCAGATATACAAGGTGTATTTAGAAAAGGCAGAGGAACCAGAGATCAAATTGCCAACATCTGTTGGATCATCGAAAAAGCAAGAGANGTTTCAAACTGCTGACAGTAGGGCTAAATCAGAACTGGAAGTTAGATCACTCATACAAATTGCTTTTACACAGAGTTTCCTTCTCACGTCTCTGTTTGAATAGGAATCTCAAATTCTGAACCCAAAGACAAATAGAGTCTTTTACTTATTCATTATCAGAGATTAGGCATGTGGGTTTAGATAATCTACAGCTCACTCTAATGCCCCAGTGGCCTAAGGAAATTAATGACTTCCAAAATTAAGTCAGAACAGTGAGGGGATATGTTAAAAATCACGGTTCTGATCTTCGGCTATGCAGTAGAAATGCACTGGCAGTTCATAGAAATACAGTCCTCATTACAGACCAATTAAACTATAATCTCTGAGGACTTGTCCTAGGAATAGTATTTTCTAAAATGCTTTCTAGATGAATTGAAATTTCCCCAAATATTACCTAGATCTTAATGAAATAAGAGATCTTATTATAAACCACTGCATTAATTCTAAGAAGAATTTAGCTTAATAAAGACTACATTATTTTTTCTGGTTAACTGGAGCATACTTTGGAAATATTCCTATTTTATATCATTTGTATATTTAAATGGAGAGGAGAGGAAAAAGGTTTGGATTTCCCCCCTCTTTAGTTCATAACACTAATGAATCTAAGCACACATGCTGAGTCAGATCTTTTTTTCACTTCTCTCAGATGAGCAGAGATAAACTGTACATCAGTCAGGGAAAGGGGGAAAAAAAACAAACAAGAAACCTCAAACTGCTGAACTTGCTTTTGCTATAAGTAGAACCAATTACTTCTCAGCAGTTCTACACAAATAAAAGATATGTGATGCTCAAAGAAGTTTCAAATTATAGCCACGAGCTCGTCTTAAAAGTCTTAATCACCTGTGACAGTGTCACTTTTAGGTCATAAACATACTTTGTCAGCGCTTACTTCCTTTTTGCAAAGAGCCTTGAGATCTTATCATCTCAAGATTATCATCTCAAATGTATGCCTATACATTTTTTCATCAAATTAATACATTTAAATAATGGAAAAATAGATCAATGTGTGTTTATGCATTCCCAGAGGCATGTCATTTTTTTTCCCTTAACAATGTTCTGGAACTTCCCTGGTGGTCCAGTGACTAAGACTTCATTCTCCCACTGCAGGGCATCCGGGTTCAATCCGTGGTCAGGGAACTAGATCCCACATGCTGCAACTGAGACGCGGCACAAATAAATAAATATTCATTTATTTAAAGTAATGTTCTCCCAAGTAACTTATTTCCTACACTTAACTGGCAGTAGACCTTCATTTTCCTAATACATTTTCTTAAAATAACTTTGCTCCTCATTATCTTCTATATATATTTTATATCTAAATATATACACATTTACGTAAAGCCTTTCACAAAAATAAATTTAAGTTGCCTACTACCTATCTGTCACAGAAATATTCAAAGATTTTCACAAATTAAGTATGACAAATACTTAATCAAAATATATCAAATCACCACTTCAGAGATACATGTTTCTTGCTATTTTGTTTTACTTGCTAGAATACAAAGCAAGTTGTAAGACTTCTATCAAATAAAATTATCAGCCTTTATCAAAATACATTATGATGTAATTTGAGAGGCATATGCCATATTATATATAAATAGGAATAATAAATAATGTGAAGCTATGCACAAATTGTGTGTTCAATGTAAGTGTAGTCAATATAGTCCATGGGGTCCACAGCACAGTAATTCATGGAGCTTAATAAGACAATTCTGAAACATATACAATGTTGATAGAGCANCTGAATTGAAATGACTGAGATAAAGCAGTGCATCAGATTCACAGTTGTAACAGCACTCGCTGCCAATTTATGAATCTCACCAAATCAAGGATCATGAAGAATTCGCTTCACGTATTCTTCTGAGGCTTTTACACCGTTAGCTCTTATGATTAAGTCTTTGGCATTTGAGTCGGTTCTTGTCTGAATGAGATAAAGGTCCAACTTCTTTTTTCCCACATGGCTAGAAAGTTGTTCCAGCAACATTCTTCGAAAACAGATGCTCCCTGTTGAATGGTCTTAGCCCCTCTGTATAAACTCAAGTGACCACAGATGTATCATTTCATTTCTGGCCGCTCAGTTCAAGTCCATTGATCTGTCTGTCCTTGTGCCAGTACCATCCTGTCTTGAACAGTTTGCTATGCAGTAAGCTTAGAAATCGGCAAACGCGAATCCTCCTGCCTTGTCATTCTTTTTTAGGGTTACACTGGCTATCTAAGTTCCTTGCATTCCATGTGAATTTCAGAATCAACCTGGCACTTTTTACACAGACTAACATGGAATATTCAGAGCACGCATGCACTGTGGCGCACTCCAAAGCCAAAGGCCAGATGCAGGGACCTGCTTCCAGAGCCCCGGTGGTCCAGCCAGCACTGGGGGTGATAGCTCTCGGGCCTGGCGAATACGGCAAGGTTTCGACCCAGGGAATAGTGTAGGACCTTCACTAGCANCACTCCAAAGCCAAAGGCCAGATGCAGGGACCTGCTTCCAGAGCCCCGGTGGTCCAGCCAGCACTGGGGGTGATAGCTCTCGGGCCTGGCGAATACGGCAAGGTTTCGACCCAGGGAATAGTGTAGGACCTTCACTAGCATCTGGAGGCAGCGGGAAGGGGCCGATGTCAGCTGGCCCCTGGGTGAAGGCTGGCGGGGCTCCAGGGCCTCACTCACCCCGGCCGGGATGTGGTAGTTCTGCAGCACCAGGTCCAGCTCACTTGTGCTCCAAGGTGATACCTACGGGGTAGAGTCTGCGCACAGAGGCATCCAGCAGGGTCCTCAGCTGTGGCCGTACCCTGGACACCCTCTGCAGCCTTCATAGCCCAGTGCCCACAGCCTGAGGACAGCCCCCTCCCCACCCCGGGCTCTCACACATTGCTCCTGGCACTGGGAAGCGCAGATCCTGAGGCGCTCCTTCCTTGCATCTCCCGAGTTAGCCAAAGCTCCCCAGGCCAGCGAGGACGTGACTGATGAGGGCCCCGGGAAACTGAGGTGGGATCCCGGAGGAAGAAGCACCAGCCTCCCTCCAGGGAAAAGAAGAGGTACAGGGGGTGCACCCCTGGGCAAAGGAGCTGTCAGCCCCAGTTGCGTTCGTCAAGCCCGGCAAGAGGGCTCTGCAGACACGGGGCCAGGGCCGGGGGGCAGTCCAGGCCCACCTCGCCTACCTCAAGGTCTCCTTGAGGGCCGCCTGCAACAAAAGCAGCTCTGTGGTGGCTCTCTGGGGATTTTCTGAGATCCGGGCCTCAGCCACCAGGCTCTCCTGGCACAGGGCCTGCTGCACCTCCGGGTTCCGAGCCAGCTCAAAGAGAGTCATCAGCAAGGGGAAGGCTGTCTGCAGGGGGTGCAGAGGACCCGGTCTCAGGCCTCGGCGTAGGCTGTGTCCCTCCACTCCCGAGCCCCTCCCAGAAAGATGGTGGTCCCCTGGGGCAGGGGACTTGCATGCTCGGAGACCACAAAGCCCATAGCCCAGAGTCCTGAGATTCTAAAACCAGCTTGTCGGCTTTCCCTGAACCCCTCAGAAGAGGCATCCCCAACATCACTGAGATGCAGGCCTCCTGTGGCCACCTCAGAACCTGAGGTTCTTTTCCTCCCCTGGATCCAGGAGAGGCTCACTCATGGCATCTACTCAGTGGGGAGAGTTGAGGGGCTGAGGTCCATCTGGGCATCCACAGGCAGGTCCGTTCACAGGGTCCTAACAGGAACCGGCCGCTCAGACTCCCAACTGTTTCCTCCTCCTGGATCATTTCCACCTGCAAAGAGTGGTGCCCGCTATCCAGCTGGAGACCTGGGCAGCTTGGAATCTCCTAAATGTCATCCCCAAGGTAACCTG
>SJYV01037304.1:0-13458 GCA_006410875.1 Neotragus pygmaeus | reverse complement strand
TGGTTTAAAAAATATACTAATAAAGAAATTAGGTGTGAAGAAGGCAAATATTAGAAACTCCATAACTAGTTATTAGGAATATTTCCTATGGCTTGTTGATTTCTTGCATGCAATAGTAAACAAAATGTGCAAAGATAATTCAACTTATCCACAGACACAAAAACATACATAGTTGCACACATCGTTACAGACATAAAAGAAAATCCTAAAAGTTTTATCAGATCTTCTATACACTTATCTCTTGTCTTCTTCACTAATCACTATATAAAATGCAAGCACAACTAGAAGTTTTTTATTGTTGTTGCTAGACAGATTTGTTTGTGAAAAGTGTTTATTACTCTTTTTTCAATATGTAAGAATTTGTTTCATTTTGTAATTTACTTTTTGTTGCTTATTTGATTTTATTTTGTTCTTATTTTTTCTAGTTTCTTAGTAAAGATGTTTAAGTTATTGATCTGAGAAAATGTTTTGCTAATAAAGCATTTCATTGTTGTTCAGTCACCCAGTCATGCCTGACTCTTTGTGACCCCATGGACTGCAGCGTGGTAGGCCTCTCTGTCCCTCATTGCCCAAAGTTTGCCCAGGTTCATGTCCATAGCATCAGTGATGCCATCCAGCCAACCTATCCTCTGATTCCCTCTTCTCCTTATACCCTCAAACTTTCCCAACATCAGGGACTTTTCCAGTGAGTCAGCTTTTCGCATCAGATGAACAAAATACTGGAATTTCAGTTTCAGTATCTGTCCTTCCAATATACATTGAGGGTTGATTTCCCTTAAGATTGCTTTGATCTCCTTGTTGTCCAAGAATTCCTCAGGAGTATTCTCCAGCACCACAGTCTGAAGGCATCAATTCCTCCAAAGTCTCTCTCCTTTTTGGTCCAGCTCTCACAACCATCGGTAACCACTGGGAAGACCATGACCTGACCACATGGACTTCTGTCGACAGGGTAATATCTGCTTTCTAGCACACTGCTTAGGCTTGTCACAGCTTTCCTGGCCAAGAAACAAATCTCTTCTGATTTTATGGCTGCAGTCACAATCTACAATGATTTTTGTGCCCAAGAACAGAAAATCTGTCACTATTTCCAGCTTTCCCCCTGTATTTCCCATGAAATAATGGGGCTGGATGCCATGATCTTAGTTTTTTTGGTTTTGTTTAATATTTAATTTTAAGTCGGCTATTTCACTCTCCTCCTGTGGTATCATCCCCAAATATCTGAGGTTGTTGATGTTTCTCCCGCCCATCTTGATTGCAACTTGTAACTCATCCAGTTACAAATTTCTCATGATGTGCTCAGCATATAGATTAAACAAACAGGGTGACAGAAGACAGCCCTATAGTATTCCTTTCTCAATCTTGAGTCTATCAGTTTTCCCATACAGGGTTCTAACTGTTGCATTTTGACCCATATATAGGTTTCATAGGAGACAGGTAAGATGGTCTGGTATTTCCATCTCTTTAAGTTTCCGTGGTTTGCTATGATCTACACATTCTATTGCTTTGGCATAACCCATGGAACTGAGGTAGTAGCTTTCCTGAAGTTCCCTTGCTTCCACTATGATCCAGCAGATGTTGGCAATTTAATCACTGGTTCTTCTGTCTTTTCTAATCCAAGCCTAAACATCTGGAAGTTCTTGGCTTGCATAATGCAGAAACCTAGCGTGCAAGATTTTAAGCAAGACCTTTCTAGCAAGGGAGATGAGTGCAATTGTTCAATGGTTAACACATTTCTTAGTACTACTTTTCTTGGGAATTAGAATGAGGATTTTTCAGTCGTGTGGCCACTGTTGGGTCTTCCAGATTTGCTGATGTACTGAATGCAACCTTTGATGGCATCATCCTTTGGGTTTTTGAATAGTTCTACTGGAATTCCATTGCATACATTGGCTTTACTAACAAGTACTTCTTAAGCCCTACTTGACTTCGCTCTCCAGAATGTCTAGCTCTGGGTGCTGACCACACCATTGTAGTTATCTGGTCCATTGAGATATTTTTTATATAGCTCTTTTATGTATTATTTCCATCTCTTCTTGATCTCTTCAGTGTCTACCAGATGTCTACAGTTTCTGTCCTTTATTGTGCCCATCTTTTGGCTAAATGTTCTCTTGATATTTCAATTGTCCTGAAGAGATTTTTAGTCCTTCACCTTCTGTTGTTTTCTTCTAGCTGTATACACTGTTCATGTAATAAAGCCTTCTTGTCTCTCTGAACTTTTCTTTGAAAATATGCATTTAGTTGGATATACCTCTCATTTTCTCCCTTGCTTTTCATGTCTCTTCTTTCTTTAGCTATTTGTAAGCCCTCCTCAGATAACCACTTTGCCTTCTTGCTTTTCTTTTCCTTTGAGATAGTTTTATTTGCTGTCTCCTGTACAATATTATAGACCTCCACTATAGTTCTTCAGGCATTCTGTCTACCAGATCTAATCCTTTGATTCATTAACGACACTGCATATCCACAGGGAATTTTATTTAAATGATAAATGTCTTGGCCTACTGGTTTTCCCCATTTTCTTTAGTATAAGCCTGGATTTTTCTATGAGAAGCTGATGATCTGAGCCACAGTCAGCTCCAGATCTTGTTTTTTGCTGACTGTATACAGCTTCTCCATCCTGAGCTACAAAAAAATGTAATCAATTTGATTTTGGAATTGGTCATTTTGTGATGTTCATGTGCAAATTTGTCTCTTGTATTGTTGAAAAACTGTATTTGCTATAGCACTTTATGCTGTTAGCTATTCTTCAAAACATAGCCTTAGCTGTGTCCTAAATTTCGACATGCTTTGTTTTTAATTTTTATCTATTGCAAAATACATGTTTTTAAATATCCCATAAGGCTATATCTTTAACTTATATGTTACTTAAAAAAGNTTCATGTGCAAATTTGTCTCTTGTATTGTTGAAAAACTGTATTTGCTATAGCACTTTATGCTGTTAGCTATTCTTCAAAACATAGCCTTAGCTGTGTCCTAAATTTCGACATGCTTTGTTTTTAATTTTTATCTATTGCAAAATACATGTTTTTAAATATCCCATAAGGCTATATCTTTAACTTATATGTTACTTAAGAGTGTTATATGTGATTTCCAAATATTTGGAATTTTTAAACTATCTTTCTCTTATTGATGCTTGATTTTGTTATGGTCTGAGAGCATACTTTGTATGGTGACTATTTTTTTAAGTTTGTTAAGATGTATTTCTAGCCAAGAATATGATCTTAGTGAATGCTCAGTTTGCACTTTAAATAAACTGTATTTGCTGTTAATTTGGATATCTTGTTGTTAGATGCTATTGCTTATCCTTATGTATCTGACTGAATTTGTATCTACTTCTGCCAATTACCAAGAGAAAAACATTGAAGTCTACAAATAGTGTGGGATTTTCTATTTCACTTTTCATTTCTGTCATGTTTTGCTTCGTGTATTTTGAAGCTCTGTTCTTAGCTATAGGCACAATCAGTATTATTATGTGTTCTTGAGAATTGACCTTTTTATCATTTGCAATATTTTTCTTTATCCCTGATAGTATTGCTTGTTCAAAATTCTACTCTAGTTAACATTAATAGAGAAATGTTCATATTTCTTCTTTTAGTGTTTGTATACTATCTCTTTCTTCATTTCTTGTTTTCAATATCTTTATATCTTTACATAATAGGCATTAGGGCTTCACAGGGGGCTCACCAGTAAAGCATACACCTGCCAATGCAGAAGACCTGGGTAGAATCTTTGGGTCAGGAAGATCTCCTGGAAAAGGACATGTCAACCCAGTCCAGTATTCTTGCCTGGAAAGTTCCATGAACAGAGACGCCTAGAAGGCTACAATCCATAGGTTTCAAAAGAGTTTGACATGATTTAGAGACTAAACAACAACATCAGCAATGCTGGCATTAAGGTTTATTCATGGATATATAATACTAGATTAATAATTTTTTAAAGAATTAAGGATGAAATGCTTCATATTTGTCTTGTTTGCTATTCTATGTGTTTCTTATATCTGGAGTTTGATGTTTGTCGTAACAAAAAGAAAATTCTAAGTCATTTTAAAAATATTTATGCATTTATTTGCCTGTATGGGGTCTTAGTTATGACATGAGGGATTTTTCTTTATGGCCTATGGACTGCTAGTTGCAGCATGTGGGATCTAGTTTCCTGATTAAGGATTGAACCTGGGATCTCTGCATTAGGAGTACAAAGTCTTAACCACTGACCCACCAGGGGAATTCCAAGGCTATTATTTTTCATTCTATCCCATTCTTTCTTTTTTTTTTCTTTTTCTCATATTTCAATTATAACTTTGTTAGAATGTTTGATATTGTCACATAGCTCTAGAATATTTGATTCTGATAATGATGGCATTGACAATGATGATGAGGATGATGATGATAGCATTTATCTTTTAGTTTGGTACTTTCTCCTAACCTATATTCAGATTGCTGTTCCTTTCCATATCTCTGCCTTGTCTACCAATGAACAACTCATAAAAACTAGTCCTAGTTTTTGTAACTATGATTTTATTTTATTCTGGTTGAAGTTCCCACTTCTTGCTGAAATTATTCCCTGACCTTATATGTTGTTCACCTTTTTCTTCGGAGCTGTTAATATTTTGGTCAAAGTTCTGATAAATTTTGTACAGAATAATTGTCCAAAAAAGATCTTAATGACCTGAATAATCATGATAGTGTGGTCATTCACCCAAGCCAGACTTTCTAGAGTGTGAAGTTAAGTGGACCTTAGGAAACACTGCTGCCAATAAAACTAGTGGAGGTATTGGAATTTCAGCAGAGCTATTTAAAATCCTAGAAGATTATACTATTTAACTGCTGAACTCAATATGTCAGAAAATTTGGAAAACCCACTAGTGGCCACAGGACTAGAAAATGTCAATTTTCATCCCAATATCCAAGAAAGATGTAGCAAAGAATGTTCAAACTACTGGACAATTGCACTTATCTCCCATGCTAGTAAGGTAACACTCAAAATCCTCCAAGCTAGGCTTCAGCATTACATGAATTGAGAGCTTACAGATATTCAAGTTGGCTTTAGAAAGGGAAGATGAACCAGAGATCAAGTTGCCAGCATTCACGGGATCAAAGCAAGGGAGTTCCAGAAAAACCTCAACCTTCCAGAAAAATGCCAGACTCTTGACAGTTGCTTGGACAAGGAGATCAAGCCAATCAATCTTAAAGAAAATCAACCTTGAAAATTCATTGGAAGGACTGTTGCAAGGTTGGAAGGTTCTGTTCACAAAAACCTCTGTTTTTTTCAGTATGCTAAACCCTTTGACTGTGTGGATCATAACAAACTATGGAAAGCTCTTAAAGAGATGGGAATACCAGAACTTCTTACCTGTCTCTTGAGAAACCTGTATGTGGGTCAAGAAGCAACAGTTAGTACCTTGTATGGAAAAACTGACTGGTTCAAAATTGAGAAAGGTGTATGAAAAAGACTATTTATTGCCACCCTGTTTATTTAATTTATATAAAGCACACAACTAAGATCCGGACATCCAGTCCCATCACCTCCAGGCAAATAGAAGGGGAAAAGGTGAAAGCTGTGACAGATGTCCTCATATTGGGCTCTAAAATCACTGTGAATCATTACTGCAGGCATGAAATTGGAAGACAATTGCTTATAAACTCTTGAGAGTTGCTTGGACAGCAAGGAGATCAAGCCAGTCAATCTTAAAGAAAATCAACCTTGAAAATTCACTGGAAGGACTGAATGCTTTAACTCTAGCATTTTGGCTACCTGATGCAAACAGCTGATTCATTGGAAAAGACCCTGATGCTGGTAAAGATTGAAGGCAGAAGGATAAGAGGGAGACAGGGGATGAGATGATTGAATACTATCACCAATCCAATGGACAAACTCCTGAAGATTGTGAGGGACAGGGAAGTCGGGCATTCTGCAATCCATAGGATCTCAAAGAGTTGGACAGGACTAGTAGACAGAACAACATGATCAATTCCTTGCAGATTGTTTCAATATTAGTGTTATATTAGAATCTACTTCTGAGTTTTGGTTTGTTTCTTTTATGGATATATTAGAGTTCCCCATGGATATAGAACTGCTAATATGTCTTTACATAAGGAGAAAGATTCATTTTAAGGAATTGACTCATTTGCTTATGGAGGTTACCAAGTATAAAACTCACAGTTTAAAGGGTGCTGGACTGGAGAACCAGATAAGAGTCAAAGTTCTGAAGAGTCAAAGAGTCAAAGAGCTGAAGTTCAGGTCAAGTTCAGGTCTGCAGGTGTCTGAAGGCAGAATTCCCTCTAGATCAGGGGAAACAAGTCATCTTCTTGTAATTAGTGCTTCCGCTGATTTGCTGAGGCCCACCCACATTAAATAGAGGGAAATATTCCTTACTCATATTCCTTCCATTTAAATGTTAATCTCAACAAAACACCCTCTTAAATACAAGCACAATGATGTTTAACTAATATCTCAGCACAGTGATTCAGTTAAATTGACACATAAATTAACCACCACAACGAGTGTGTGTTTTCTAACTTACCTACATGCCTAATTTTGGTTGTTGTTATAATTGTTAAAGCTTGGGAATTTTATGTAGGACAATATAAATAGAAATAAACCACTTTTGTATCTCAAAATGTGCACATACTTCCTTCTGATAGACCTGAGTGTTTGAATTAATCTAGTTAGGACTTGGGCTGACTTTGAGGTTTATGTTGCTATGATTATCCCTGGTATATCAAAATTTGACAGTTCCATCAATACTGCTTTTTATTTAGAGTGAGGATTGGTTCCCAAAGTGTTACATGAATCCTGATCTATAGGTCTTTCTTTTTACACTGAACCCAAAGGAAGACCTCTTTGCTTGTTACTGTCCCTCTACTGCCTTTTTCCCAAAAGTATTCTACTGTCACTTGTTATTCAAGCTTGTTG
Organism: Neotragus pygmaeus; assembly: GCA_006410875.1. Lineage (NCBI taxonomy): Eukaryota > Metazoa > Chordata > Mammalia > Artiodactyla > Bovidae > Neotragus > Neotragus pygmaeus. The sequence goes on along the minus strand of SJYV01037304.1, from coordinate 6,549 downwards.
TCACAGTAGGGGCTTCTCAGTTGGCTCGGTGGTAAAAAATCTGCCAGCCAATGCAAGAGATGCAGGAAATGTCGGTATAATCCTTAGATTGGAAAGATCCTCTGGAGGAGAAAAGGGCAACACACTTGCGTATTCTTGTCTGAAAAGTCCCATGGACAGAGGAGGTTTGCAGGCTACAGTCCATGTGGTCACAAAGAGTAGAACATGATGGAGTAACTGAGTACAAGTGTAATGATAGTAGAGTGGTCATACGTTCCGATGAAATGTTTCAGTTCTTCCCATTTTGTTTTTGTACAAACATCTTATTCCTTGTTCTCAGACTGTGGACATAGATTCTGATGTACCGATACCACCCCTGGCTGCATTATCGGGCTCAGTGGTATTGCTGCTTCACCATCAAGGGTCGTTTATCCCTGTTTTCATCCCTCTTAGCTTCAGGAGTTTTCAGGAGTTCCCTAAGGATGGGGATGTTTTCTGCCTTCCTCCCAGATTAAGGCTTCCTGCTCTATGGTGGATACTGAAAGCATGGATATAGGGGAAGTTCGTGTACTTTTAACCTGTTTTCTGTTCCACTTTCCTATCATAGTGCATATAGTCTTATAGTTCTTACTAGTCATTTCTGACCACCCAGTGGGGTCTGTGGAGAAAAACATTTCAATTTCTTAGATATTTTCCAGTTTCTGCAGCTTTCAGTGGTTTCATATTCCACAGGCAATTTATCAATTATTCAGGCTGAACTCTTCATAAAAATGTCCATTAGCATCTATCCTCTGTAAGTACAAACTTCTTATTTCTCCTTGCATACACTTGATTTTTTTTTTAATAATTTGACCCAGTTCTTAGCTCACTGGAAGGTATGAAAATAAAGTCATAAATTTGAAATTATTCTGCAAGCTGTAAGTTAGGGATGAAACAGCTTCTCCATTCTCTACAACCCAGGAAAAAGATGTCAGAGTTTTTTTTAAATTAGTTTATTTTTTTAAGTGAAATATAATTGCTTTACAGAATTTCTGTTTTCCGTCAAATCTCAACATGTATCAGCCATAGATATACAAATATCCCGCCCCTTTTGAACCTCCCTTTCATCTCCTTCCTCATCCCACCCCTCTAGTTTGATACAGAGCCCCTGTTTGAGTTTCCTGAGCCATACAGCACATTACCCTTGCCTATATATTTTACATATGGTAATGGAAGTTTCCATGTTACTCCTTCCATACATCTCACCCTCTCCTCCCCTCGCCCCATGTCCACAAGTCTATTCTCTATGTCTGTTTCTCCATTGTTGCCCTGTGAATACATTCCTCAGTAACATTTTCCTATATTCTGTATATATGCTTTAGTATATGATATTTATCTTTCTCTCTCTGACTTACTTCACTCTGTATAATAGGCTCTAGGTTCATCGACCTCATTAGAACTGACCCAAATGTGTTCATTTTATGGCTGAGTAATATTCTATTGGGTATACATACCACAATTTCCTTATCCATTCATTTGCCGATGGACATCTAGGCTTTGGCTATTGTAAATAGTGCTGAAATGAACAACGGAATACATGTGTCTTTTTTTTCCAATTTTTGTTTCCTCAGGGTATATGCCTAGGAGTGAGATTGCTGGGTCATATGGTAGTTTTATTCCTAGTTTTTAAAGGAATCTCCATACTGTCTTCCATAGTGGCTGTATCAATTTACATTTCCACCAACAGTGCAAGAGTGTTGTTTTCTCCACACCCTCTCCAGCATTTATTGTCTGTAGACTTTTTGATGATGGCCATTCTGACTGGTGTGAGGTGATATCTTATTTATTTGCATTTCTTTAATAATGAGTGATGTTGAGCATCTCTTCATGTGTTTATTATCCATCTGTATATCTTCTTTGGAGAAATGTCTGTTTAAGTATTTTCCCCACTTTTTTATTGGGTTGTTTGTTTTTCTGGTATAGAGTTGTATGAGCAGATGATATATTTTGGAAATTAACCCTTTGTCAGTTGTTTCTTTTGCTATTATTTTCTCCCATTCTGAGCATTATCTTTGCACTTTACTTATAGCTTCCTTTTAAGTTTAATCAGGTCCCACTTGTTTAATTTTGTTTTTATTTCCAATACTCTAGGAGGCCGATTTTCTGCTTGAACTGTTCAGCTCAGTTCACTTCGGTTGCTCAGTCATGTCCGAATCTTTGCCACCCCATGAATTGCAGCACGCCAGGCCTCCCTGTCCATCACCAACTCCCGGAGTTCACTCAGACTCACGTCCATTGAGTCAGTGATGCCATCCTCTGTTGTCCCCTTCACATCCTGTCCCCAATCCCTCCCAGCATTAGAGTTTTTTCCAGTGAGTCAACTCTTCGCATGAGCTGGCCAAACTACTGGAGTTTCAGCTTTAGCATCGTTCTTTCCAAAGGAATCCCAGGGCTGATCTCCTTCAAAATGGACTGGTTGGATCTCCTTGCAGTCCAAGGGACTCTCAAGAGTCTTCTCCAACATCAGAGTTCAAAAGCATCAATTTTTCGGTGCTCAACCTTCTTCACAGTCCAACTCTCACATCCATATATGACCACAGGAAAAAAAATAGCCTTGACTAGATGGACCTTAGTGGGCAAAGTAATGTCTCTGCTTTTGAATATGCTATCTAGGTTGGTCATAACTTTTCTTCCAAGGAGTAAGCGACTTTTAATTTCATGGCTGCAGTCACCATCTGCAGTGATTTTGGAGCNACTGGGTCTCTTGCATGGCAGGCAGATCCTTTATGGTCTGAGCCACCAGCCAAGTGAAGATGCCCACAAATCTTCACTTCTCACAGCCCCAGGGATTCTGTACTTACACACATTTGCATGGTTAATAACACACTGGAACTCCCTGTATCCTAAGTGACCTGCTGTGACCTGCTGCAAAATCTCCCCAGTATTTTAAGGTCCAGTTTGCCTGTGTTTCACAGTCCACGGGTTTTCTTGGGCAGGCATAGCAGGAATCGGGCAGCAAAGCATCAGCCCAGCCCATCACTAGATGGCGCTCCACCCACTCCTGACGCATCTGGGGACGCCAGGAAGGGACAGCCCAGGCTGAGGAGCAGAGACCTATCGCATCCTGGTTCCAGTTCACACGTTCACACTGGGCCGCGGAAGCAGAATGAGTCTGATTTGCCATGATCATCCTTCGTGCTTAAATTTAATTACATTGAACAAAAATAGAGCAAAGCTAGACAAGTGGCTGCCGGCCCCGCACCTCTGGGCTCTACCGCGGCGGGGCGGGAGGATCCTGACACAGTCCAAGCTCCAGATCCACCGCCAGCTGAACCGTAAGTGAACACACTGCGGGGTTTTCTCTCTCAGAGGAAGGAGACCGTCCATAATATCATTCTGGAGACAATGGGAGCTGAATGAGAGAGCCAGTGAAAGACAGCCACTCTGGAAGAACTGAAATACTCTTGCACTAATTGTTGGGCTAATAAAGGGAAAGGATGAACAGTAGACGGAAAGTAAAATCAGAAAGAAGAAAAATGAATGTTTCAGAACAACAGAGTGTGGTGAGCTGGGAAATGAGGTTTTTACAAGGACTCAGAGTTGCAACATTTCAGAGAGGGAAGGAACCTTTTAAGGAAGCAGAACTGGGCCTGGGAACTAAAAACTTTGCCCCGAACTACACAGAGAATCCACAGCAGACAAGCGCTGGACCTGTATTTGTGCTAAGCCAGGGCTCTTTCCAGGAAAACACGTGGCACTCCGCGTGTCCGAATGAAAACGTTTCACAAAATCCAAGGAAAGCCATGTAGAGACACCCTTCCTTCTGTCTCCACGGGCAGTATGCGCACACATCCACTCTTCCGACAACACAGGAAATTGAAGGAAGTGATCTGAAACTTCAACCGCGGGCACAGCTGCTGCAGACAACGTATGACATGAAAGGCCGAAATCCGTGCTGTGCGTTCACACAGGAAACCCAACTGGAGCTGTTTGACCCTATTTAATAATCAGTTACATGCTCACAAAAGAATGCCAGAGCAGAAACAGAAGGGAAAGAAAAACCACACACAAACCCTTTTTCCGTATGAAGAAGAAGCATTCCAAGAAGTTTAAAGATCCAGATAGTTTATACTTTCACAGCGAATTTGGTATTCTGTGATACTATTGCCTTTGCCAGCCCAGGGTGATGGCATGACCAGGCAGTCACCGGGACCATTCAAATACATCAAAACCATATTTTACCTCAATCATACTTACATTTCAAGTGACAGTGTGTGCGTGTGTGCTGAGTTGCACATTCGCGTCCTATTCTTTGTGACCCCATGGACTATAGCCCCTCAGGCTCCTCTGCCCGTGGGATTTTTCCAGCAAGAATGCTGAGTGGGTTGCCATTTCCTGACAGTATTTTGGACCTAAACACTTCTGATAATTACCAGATGTACTGTGGTTTGGTGGGAAATGCTGGGCAGACCTGTGGTTCTGCCACCCACTTTGGGGCTGTGTGATATTGGGGAAGATACTTAACTCCTCTGAGCCTCTTTCTTCTATCAAAACGGGACTGAATAACTATGACCTCACAGGATAGGTCTGAAAAGAAGTGAGATCAGCCATCACCCAACACAAAGGAGCATCCGTAAACACGAGCCCCCTTCCTTCAGTGCTGTTCTCTGATGCACACCACTGGTGTGGAGTTGGCCTCAACTAAAAAGAAAAGGGACTTCCTTGGTGGCTTAGATGGTAAAGAATCTGCCCGCAGTGTGGGAGACCTGGGTTCAGTCCCTGGGTTCGACCCCTGGGTTGGAAAGATCTCCTGGAGAAGGGAATGGCTACCCACTCCTGTATTCTTGCCTGGAGAATTCCATGGACAGAGGAATCTGGTGGGCTACAGTCAGTGGGGTCACAGAGTCAGACACAACTGAGTGACTAACACATAGGAGGTATATAGCAGGTATAAAGAGAAAAGTGAGAAGAAAGTGCTTCATTTTCTTTGGAGCCACTGTTGAGTTCTTTTAAGCCTAATCTAGGCCAGGGGTTCTCCAAACATTTTGGTCTCAGAATCCCCTTAACACTTTTTTTTTAACCACTTACACTCCCAAAAGAGGATTCTGAAGAGCTTTAAAAAAAAAAAAAAAAAAAAAGGGTTATCAGTATTTACCATGTTAGACATTAATACTGAGACATTTAAAAAATATTTATCAAAAAAATAATAATGCATTACACGCTAACACAAATTATGATGGTTTTCCCAAACAAAAAAACATTTAGTGAGAAGGGTGATGTCATTTACAAATCTCTTTAATGTCTCGCTTAATAGAAAACAGCTGGGTTCTCATAGCTTCTCTGCTTCTACATTTAGCCTGCTGTAATATCCTAGTTGAAGTTTATGAAGAAAAATCAGTCCCCGAGTGCAAGAGGAGTTTAACATGCTTTTTAAAGAAAGATAATTGTATATATTCTTTGATATAACTAAAAACAGTAAAGTGCTCATTTCTTTCCAGTTAATTTCCAGTGTGGAATCTGCAACCTTGTCAATGAACTTCTAAATCTCTCTTCTATGAAAGCCATTGATCTACTTTGCTCTTTCAACAGTTGGTTTTCTTATGTGTTCTCACGTGTGATTTTGTTAACATTTGGAAAATACTGACTCACTGATCACTCCAAATGCTGATCTATTTTATCACACAACATCAAAAATCCCATTATTAATATATCACCACCAATCTCATCAGAAAACTTCCCTGACAGCTCAGTTGGTAAAGAATCCGCCTGCAATTCAGGAGACTCTGGTTCGACTCCTGGGTTGGGAAGAGCTGCTGGAGAAGGGATAGGCTCCATACTCCAGTATTCTGGCGTGGAGAATTCCATAGACTGAATAGGTCACAAAGGGTCGCAAACAGTCAGAGACGACTGAGCAACTTTCATTTCACAACCTCATCAAAAAAGTCTCTATAAAGAAGCTGTTGAGCTGCCTGTGATGGACTCAAGTTTTCCATAATTCTAATTTTCTCTTCAAAATTAAAATTTTATCCCTGGCAACTGAGAATGTCATTCATCGTTTCACCTGACAAGCTCACTTTATTCATTTTCAGCAGAATATCTGTGAAATGCCCCAGTCTAAATAACTATCGTTTGTCGTTCATTCTTTAAAGTAAATTTTTAATTTTAACTTTTAAAAATTAAAATAAAATTTAATTTATTAATAAAATAAATTGAAATTTTTTCCCTGAGAAAACCAACATATTTCACTTTTCAGCAGAAATGTTATGTGTATTTCCCATTTGATCACACAGACATGAAACAGACACGTACTCCAGGTTGAGGTTTCATAAACTGAACAGCTTTCACTGATAGATTGAGGACATTCTTCAGTGAAGCTGGAACCTATTTTGCTGCATATGGTCCTAGTTTGCCCTGATTCATGCTGGACTTTCTCCCGCTTCAGCAACATCAGTGGAAATGTCACCACAGTGAAAGAGTCAACATAGCAACACTGTTTTGAAAATAGTTTTGACCTTACAGACTCCCTGAAAGGGTCTCAGAGATCGCTGCCCTTGGGGCTCTGTGGACCACCCTGTGGTAACCTCTGCTCTG
>SJYV01037300.1:967-20027 GCA_006410875.1 Neotragus pygmaeus | reverse complement strand
CACCAACATCACATCAACCACCACCATCACCTCTATCACAACCATCACCTCCATCACCATCACCTCAACCACCATCATCACCTCCACCACCACCATCACCTCCACCATCACCTCCTCCATCACCATCACCTCCACCACCATCACCTCAACCACCATCACTTCCTCTATTACCATCACCTCCACAACCACCATCAACACTATCACAACCATCACCTCCATCACCATCATCACATCCACCACCACCATCACCTCCACCACCACTACCACCACCACCACTGTGTGATCTCAATTTGTCTCTGCAATTTTCACCTGCACAAACTTTAATTCTGAATTTAGAGTTCAGAGATCCAGACTGGTTTTATTTACAGAAACATGGTAGATTTTATCTGTGACTAAATGAAAATGAATAAGGGGATGTATTATTTTTACCAATAAAATATAGATGAGGTCATATAATTTAAATGATCTTTCCTCAAAGTATTATGAACAAATTTCATTTAAAATGGCAAAATATGTCATTTTTTTTTCAGGAGCAGAAAAGAACAAAGCAAACTTAAATCAATGTTTGTATACCCAAAGGTTGGGCTTCCCAGGTGGCTCAATGGTAAACAATCCACCTGCAATGCAGGAGATGCAGGAGACTCAGATTTGATCCCTGTGATGGGAAGAGCCCCTGAAGGAGGGCATGGCTACCCACTCACAGTATTTTTGCTTGGAGAATCTTGTGGGCTACAGCCCATGGGGTCACAAAGAGTTGGACGTGACTGAAGTGATTGAACACACACTCACACGTACCCAAATATCTATACTCAGAAGTAGAGATGAAAATCTTGTCGAATTGCTATATAAGTGTCAGATTCATCAGAAGAATCAAAAAGGAGATTGAACACTATGNGGTCACAAAGAGTTGGACGTGACTGAAGTGATTGAACACACACTCACACGTACCCAAATATCTATACTCAGAAGTAGAGATGAAAATCTTGTCTGAATTGCTAAATAAGTGTCAGATTCATCAGAAGAATCAAAAAGGAGATTGAACACTATGTAAGTGTGCTTCATTAAGTTGGAGGGAGAGGGAGTTATTTCATTGACAGGAAAGCGGCCCTCTCAGAGGAGAGTCTGGGCTTGCAGAGGGGAGATGCCATCCTAGTGGCCAGGAGGGGCATGAGTGACCAAAAGGAGGGAGCTGTACATGGGTCCAGATAGAAAAGAACCACTGTAGATTCTGTATTTCAGGACATCGGCAGCCCACAGGTTCAGTATCTTGGTGTTTCTGATAAGCTTCTGCTAAGGCTGATGCTGCTGGTCTGGTGGAGGCAGGTGCTGAAGAGCAAGACATTTGAGAAGGAAGAAAAAAAGTCAGACTGAAAAAAAGCAGACTGAAATCCCAGCTGGGCTTTCCTGGAAGCAGCAGAGGCAGGAGGGGGTGGTGGCAGAAGGTTGCAGCCCTACTGTTGCAGATAAAAATGCTCTTGGGCCCCAGAGCATCTGAAGGTGGAGAAAGGACAACATCCTGAGGAGCACGGAAGGAGCCCCCTCCTCTTCACAGGGGCCTGGGAGANGAAGCAGCAGAGGCAGGAGGGGGTGGTGGCAGAAGGTTGCAGCCCTACTGTTGCAGATAAAAATGCTCTTGGGCCCCAGAGCATCTGAAGGTGGAGAAAGGACAACATCCTGAGGAGCACGGAAGGAGCCCCCTCCTCTTCACAGGGGCCTGGGAGAGGTCTGTCAAGCTGCTGGATCACCCAGGGAGCTCTTAAAGGTACCAATGCCTGACACCCACATCGCCACTCATGTTAGTCAGGGCTGTCCAGAAAAGCAGAACCCACAAGATGCATGAGCAAAAAAAGTGAGAGGAAGAGGGTGCAGGAGAGAGAAAGGTTGATTTTAAGGACTTGGCTCAGCAAGTCTGTCCAAAAAGAATCTACAGGGTAGACCAGCAGGCTGGAGACCCAGAACAAGTTGCAGTTCAAATCCAAATGTGGTCTTCTGGCAGAATCCTGTCTTGCTCAAGGAAGGTCAGGAGCTTTGTATTAAGACCTTGAANGAGAAGGGGACGATAGAGGATGAGATGGCTGGATGGCATCACTGACTCGATGGACATGGGTTTGGGTGGAGTCCGGGAGTTGGTGATGGACAGGGAAGCCTGGCGTACTATGATTCATGGGGTCGCAAAGAGTCAGACATGACTGAGTGACTGAACTGAACTGAATAGCCTCTGAACCTCTATTTTTCGTACAAAACTCACCCCTTGACTTTTCCAGAATGTCCCCTCTCTTCAGGGACTTTGTACAAGGGTACATAGGGGGCCCTGACTCAAAGTTGACTTCACTTGGTAGAAACATACATAGGGGTGATATCCTAATCTTCGCAAAGAGCTTTACACAGTCTCCCCTCTTCAGAGAGGATACCGCTTCCATCAGGCTCTCTCAACCACAGACCCCTAATAGCCTGACAACCACATGCATCTCAGAACCTTCTTCATTCGCCAGGGCTCCCTCCTCATTGTTGCTTCTAGTGATGGGTACTGATCATGCTTTTAGCCACCCATCATGTGAACTCCTTTCTTCTGTTTGGCGAAAATCCCCTGCCTCTGAAACAGAGCTCTGCTGCGACACTAGGAACTAGAAATGCCATGCCCTTGCCAGAGTGTAGTCATGTGACCTAGGCTCCACCCATGAGATACTCACAGGTCCACAGAGACTCTTTATGGGGGCCACGTCTGGGTAGCTTGCTGTTGGCAACAGAATTGTCTTCATAGGGCCAATTCCACCCACTGTCGTTGGGCACTGACCTTAGAAAGGTAGTCTCCAACCTGGTTCTCTCTACCTGCAAAAGATTCTGTAGGTTTGATTTCAGAGAGATAGCAGTGAGCAGCACCTGGAAGTGAGATCGGGATCAAACCCCGACCATGGTGCAGTTAAGAGTGCCAAATCTTAACCACTACTCATTGTGAGGACCAGCAGCGAAGGTCTGGACCCCAGTTCTTGTCTGCTTTGAAAAAAAACTTGACAAGGAGACAGAAGATAGAGAGGAAAGAAAAGTGCTTATTAGAAAAGCAGAGTCCATGCCTAGAGACACATGAGTGAGCTCAGAGAAAAAGAGAAAAAGTTGCACCTTTGGGAAGTTTAAATCATTTATAAGGGGCAGTCTTCCAGATCTTTGCTTTCCTCTGGCCGATTGTCTTGATTTGCTTTTACCCCATTGCTAATTTGTCTCAGGGCCCTTCCATATGTGTGCATGCACCCTTTAGCCAAGATGGATTTCAGACAAGAGCCTTTAGGGGAGTTAACACAACTTATTATGATCTGGTGTCCCTTTTGACTCCCCAAGGAGCCTTTCTGCACATATGCAATCAAGACCTCCCTGAGCACAAGGATGAGAAATATGTGACCTCTTGGTCTTTTACTCAAGCAGTGCTTAGCCCTTCTCTGACTCTGCCATTACTGTTATCTTAAAGTGTCCATAGGAGACAAAGCCCAGCTATTTTCCCCATTCCTGTTGTTATTTCTGTCTTGAAGTATAAACAGGAGGCCGGCCATAAATGTCTAACCTGGAGCCCATTTATCCCTTGCCTCAAGAAATATGAACAGAAGGCTGTTGTCAATGTCTGGCCTGGAGCCTCTCCATGTCCTGCCTCAAGTTATCCATGATCTTTTCATAAACAAGTGTTCTGCCAAATTAGCCAGAATTCATTTTTGTTTCTTACAGTCTGAATTATCCGGACTGGTTCTATTCCTCTTCGTGTCAAAGCTCCAGATCTTTGGGAATTCATGCTATTCAGTTACATTCCCCTCTACCCTCTACCTCTACAACTTTACTGCTATCTGTCAACCTCCTTTTCACTCCCCGAGGACTTTGGCCCCTGCCGCATATCATTCCTCTTTTCCCCAAGTCCTGCCATCTCTTTAGTATCCCACCTCCATTTCGTAGCAACCTCCTGTTCTAATGGCCACACCCTGGACCTTATCCTACACCTGTTAGCCAGAATTTTGGCTGCAAATAACCTAAAGCCCAGATAAAATGAGTTAACAAAAAGCGGGTGGGCTTCCCACATGTCTCAGTGGTTAAAGAATCTGCCGGCAATGCAGGAGATGTGAGTTGGATCCCTGGGTGGGGAAGATCCCCTGGAGAAGGAAATGGCAACCCACTCCAGTATTCTTGCCAGGAAAATCCCATGGACAGAGGAGCCTGGCAGGCTACAGTCCATGTGGATCACACAGGGTTGGACACGACTGAGTTACTGAGCACGCAGGCATACACGCAACAAAAAGGATTGCTGTTATTTATGGAACAAAAATCTGGAGACAAGGTGGCTCCAGGGTACATTGATAAAGTTGGCAGCCCTGTGCTTCCATCAGGGACCCAGGTTCTTCCTCTCCCTCCATTCTGCTGTCTTCCGGTCTTGTCTCTGTCATCAAACCAGTTCCTCACATCCTTACCAGATGACTATGCCCGCCCGTAGACCCATATATTACATCTAAGATAATGTTCAGAGGCAGAAGAAAGGGACCTTCTCTTCTTGCTATTGCTTTTGAAGATCAAAGGAAAACTTTCTTAGGTATGCACCCCCCTCCCGTCCCCACACTTGGCAATGAATGTCCCCAGGGACCTGAATTGCATCACCTACTCATGCCTAAACTAAATGCTGGTGTGTCAGCAAGAATTAGATTTAGCTGCATGGGATAGATGAAGGCAATGGCACCCCACTCCAGTACTGTTGCCTGGAAAATCCCATGGGCGGAGGAGCCTGGTAGGTTGCAGTCTGTGGGGCTGCACAGGACTGAACGACTTCACTTTCACTTTTCACCTTCATGAATTGGAGAAGGAAATGGCAACCCACTCCAGTGTTCTTGCCTGGAGAATCCCAGGGATGGCAGAGCCTAGTGGGCTGCTGGCTATGGGGTCGCACAGAGTCAGACACGACTGAAACGACTTAGCAGCAGCAGCAGCAGCATGGAATAGAAAGGAAAAAATAAAGGTAGCTAAATAAGACTTGGAAGTAAGCTGTCCAGGGTTGTTAGACTGTCCAGGGTTGAAGATTCTCAGTGTCATCAGAAACCCAAAAACTTAGTGGAGTTCCCTGGTGGCCTGGGGGTTAGGATTTCAGGCTTTCACCGCTGTGGCCCAGGTTCAGTTCTTGGTTAGGGAACTGAGATCCAACAAGCCATATGGTGCAACCCAAAAAGAGAAAAGAAAAAGAAAGAAACCCAGAAACTTATCTTCCTACTCCACCATTCTCAGTATGGCTTTCATCATTAATTATTAAGGTCATCTCATAGTCCAAGAGGACTGCATGAGTTCCAGTCAGAAAATGGATTTTCTCTCTTTCTAGGCAGAAGGGGAAAAAAGGTAGAAGAAAGGTATGATGTTCCCCACCCCTCAGTATCCTAGAAATCACCACAACATCTCTCAGCATTCATCTCACTGGCTAGACTTAATCAAATGGCCAGAACCAGTTGTAAGGGATTCTGAAAAAATAGCATTTTATTTCACAAAACGAGATGCCTGGCTAAAAATTTACTGATACACCTTTCTAAGCCAAATTTCCTTTCCTTGGGTTCTGGGAAGCCAGGGGAAAAATACATGATTAGAAATCAGAAAGATCTGGACTTGTACCATAACTCTGGCCAAGCCTATTGAACTATCTGAGCCTGTTTCCTCAATTGTAAAGTAGAGATAGTCAAAGCACTGCCAAAGCATGCTCTTGCTGCTGCTGCTGCTAAGTAGCTTCAGTCTTGTCCGACACTGCATGACCCCACAGACGGCAGCCCACCAGGCTTTGCCGTCCCTGGGATTCTCCAGGCAAGAACACTGGAGTGGGTTGCCATTTCCTTCTCCAATGCATGAAAGTGAAAGTGAAGTCGCTCAGTAAGTGTCCGACTCTTCATGACCCCATGGACTACAACCTACCAGGCTCCTCTGTCGATGGGGTTTTCCAGCCAAGGGTACTGGAGTGGGTTGCTGTTGCCTTCTCTGAAAGCATGCTCTTAGTTACAAGTAATAGAAAACCTGACCAATAGTAGGTTAGGGGATTTGTCTTATAGGAAGTCTCCAAACAGGGATCTGCTTGTGTTGTTTCACTGGTTTGGTCATGTCATTGCCAGTGTTTCTGTGAATCTCTTGGTCTGTATCTCATGTTGTGACCTCATGGAAGATACTGTTCCATGGATGACATCGTGTCCATCATCCTGGCAGAAGAAGAAAGCAAATAAAGGAATGAAGGATGAACTTGATTCTTTCCTCAAGAAAGCCAACACGTTCCTGGAAGTCTCACCCAGAAGACATTCTCTTCTGTCTCATTGGACAGAATTACAGTTAATTCTTGAAAAACATGAGTTTTAATTGCACGGGCCCACTTATATGCAGATTTTTTTTTGAAACATATGTGCTACAGTACTATGTGATCTACTTGTTGATTGAATCCATGGATGCAGAATCATAGTTCTAAAGAGGGTGGATTGTAAAATTATATGGGGACTTTTGACTGCACAGAGTGTGGACACCTCATTCCTGTGTTGTTTAGAGAACACCCCCTGTGCTGCCACCCCTGGCTTAGCTGAAAGGTTTCTAGAGAGGANTGAATCCATGGATGCAGAATCATAGTTCTAAAGAGGGTGGATTGTAAAATTATATGGGGACTTTTGACTGCACAGAGTGTGGACACCTCATTCCTGTGTTGTTTAGAGAACACCCCCTGTGCTGCCACCCCTGGCTTAGCTGAAAGGTTTCTAGAGAGGAGGATGTTGATGAATTTACTCACTAAGCAACAGAGTCTACACAAACATCTACCTCTCAGGGATGATGTGTGTGTGTGTGCTCACTCAGTTGTGTGAGCACAGCTCACGGACTGTAGCCTGCCAGGCTCCTCTGCCCATGGGATTTTCCAGGCAAAAATACTGGAGTGGGTTGCCATTTCCTTCTCCAGGGGATCTTCCCTGCCCAGGGATCGAACCCGCATCTCTTGTACCTCTTGCATTGGCAGGCAGGTTCTTTACCAGCTGAGCCTCCAGGGCACCCCCCTCAGAGGTGATATAAAGATTCAAAGAGCATAGTGCTACCAGAATAGCTAAAATTTAAAAGACTAACAGTATCAAGTGTTGACAGTGATGTGGAGCAACTAGAATTCTCATACACTGCTGATAGGAGAATAAATGGTTACAATCCCTTTGGAAAACTATTTGACAATACACACTATATAGTTAAGCATATACCTCCTTTATGATTCAGCAGCACTCCTAGATTTTTATACCCAAGAAGAATGAATACAGATGTCTACCGAAAGACATGTTCATGCATGTTCATAGCAGCCTCCTCCACTGAAAACAAGCCAAATACCCATCAGAAGCAGAGGAGATGAACTGTGAAATATTCATACAATGAAACATTACATAAAAAGAGAGAAGGAGAAAGAAGAGAGAAAGAAACTACAAATACACACAACATGACTTGCCCAAAGTTGTGTTGCAAAGGCAAGATTCAAAGCCAGGTGCAGTGACTCCAAATCCTGTGCTTCATGGAGGAAATAGGGTGTCCAGTCGGGATGTGTGTTTGTGTGAGTCACTCAGTCGTGTCCAACTCTGTGATCCCATGGACCATAGCCCACCAGGCTCTTCTGTCCTTGGAATGTTCCAGGCAAGAATACTGGAGTGGCTTGCCATGTCCTTCTGCAGGGGATCTTCTCAACCCAGGGACTGAAGCCAGGCCTCCCACATTGCAGGCAGGCTCTTTACCATCTGAGCCACCAGGGAAGCTCTGTCCAATTGTTGGGAGTGTTACTTGGAAATATTTATTTCTTTGGCTGCACTGAGTCTTAGTTGTGGTATATGGACCCTTCAGTCTTCATTGTGGCATGGGAGATCTTTAGTTATGACATGTGGGATCTAGTTTTCTGATCAGGGATCAAACCTGGACCTCCTGCATTGGGAGCTCAGAGTCTTAGTCACTGGACCACCAGGGAAGTCCTGGAAAGTTCTGTTTGAAGGGGATTTGGCAGTGTTACTATTAAAAATATGACGGCCTTTGACTCAGCTGGTCATCATGACAAACCACCATAAGAACCATATTCATATGGACATAAGGAGGCATGAGCAAGGATGTTCATTTCACATTATACTGTATGGAATAGGGGAAAATTGGAAGCATCCCAAATATCCACCAATAGTTCAATGAATTAAACTGTTCTGTTTAGGATGGTGCTGAGAAATCAGGTGTTTAAATGTTTAATATGTGGATTCAGTTCAAATCAGGCTTCTTCCTTTTCTCACTTAAGATATTTATCCTCTCCAGTCATGACTTTCTTCACTTTTTCTCAATATTTTTTAATTGAGGTATAGTTGATTTACAATGTTGTATTAATTTCTGCTGTAGAGCAAACTGATTTAGCTATTCATACATATACATTTAAAAAACATTCTTTTCCATTATGGTTTATCATGGTATATTGAATATAGTTCCCTGTGCTATATAGTAGGGCTTCCCAGGTGGCACTAGTGGTAAAGAACCTGTCTGCCAGTGCAGGAGACTTCAGAGATGTGGGTTCGATCCCTGGGTCAGAAGATCCCCTGGAGCAGGGCATGGCAACCCACTCCAGTATTCTTGCCTGGAGAATCCCATGGACAGAAGAGTCTGGCGGGCTACAGTCCAGGGTTGCAAAGAGCTGGACATGACTGAGGTGACTTAGCCCACACACATGTGCTGTATAGTAGTACCTTGTTGTTTCTTCATCTTTAGAATGGAAAGAATGTGAGTGATTACAGTCTGTAGGGCTGAAATGAGATACACTTGTGAAGCATGGAGAATTGGGCCTGGTATCTTGTAGTTATTTGAGTGTATTTTCACTGTTTTACACCCTGAAATACTGGGCAGCAGTTAAAAAGAACTGATAAATCTATATATATTTGTATGGAAAGGAAATCTCTAAATCATAATGTGAAGTAAGAAAAGTTGATTACAGAACAACATAACCTCCTTGGAACACAAAATGATACATTTCTGTATGTTTATGCCGCAAGTATACATAGAAACAAGATCTGGCAGGATATGCACTGTATTTCTGACAGTGTTACTTCTAGGACAAAGGAAAATTTTTGCTTTTTTATCCATGGGTTTGTTGCCAGCCAAAATCTTGGCTTCCCCTGCCCACTGAAGCCAAATAAAAAAATACAAGTTTGAAGGAAATAGAAAGGTGGCTTTAATTCTCAGCCAGCAGAGAGGGGAACATAGTAGGCTCATGCCTTGAGAACTGGGCCCCAGTGCGTGAGGACTGTAGGTGCTTACAGAAGATGAGGGCTTGCAGTCAGGAGTCAGTAATGAAGAACAAAGGTGTCAAGATCTTGATTTCTTCCTCTTGCATTGTTTCAAAAACAGTCATAGGCTGGCGTCTTGCTAAGTCGCTTCAGTCATAGCCAACTCTGTGCAACCCTATGGACTGTAGCCTGCCAGGCTCCTCTGTCTGTGGGTTTTCCAGGCAAGAATACTGGAGTGGGTTGCCGTGCCCTCCTCCAGGGGATCTTCCTCACCCAGGGATGAAACCCGGGTCTCTTCTGTCTCCTGCATTGGCAGGTGGGTTCTTTACCATAACACCACCTGGGAAGCCCTAGGCAGGAGTCAGTAAGCCAGTAATTGAGTCTGGTATTTCAGTGGTTCTGTGGCCTTCCTTCTGATATATTTAAAAAAAAAAAAAAAACCATACACAAGAAGCTATAATGTGTTGTAGGGGTAAACACCAGATACTGGATGTATTTAGCATAGAGTCAAAGGAAAATGGTCTTCCCCAGTGGCTCACATGGTAAAGAATCTGCCTTTAATTCAGGAGATCCAGATTTGATCCCCGGCTCAGGAAGATCCCCTGGAGAAGGGCATGGCAACCCACTTCAACAGTCTTGCCTGGAGAATTCCTTGGACAGAGGAGCCTGGTGGGCTATAGTCCATGGGGTCGCAAAGAGTGGTCACGACCCAAGCAACTAACACTTTCACTTTCTTTCAAAGAAAAATATGTGCGAAGTGTAGCTCCTGCAGAGTTAGGGGGCAGAAAAGCAAACTTAGTTACAGACGTGCACAGTTAGGAGCAGAGAAACATTAAGAATAGTGCCTCTTACACAGATAAGTCAGCCATTCAGTTTGTCATGCGAGTGTATGTTCCTCGATTCTTTGTCTCATCACAACAAAGATTTGGAGTGACGGACATTAAAGCCCCCTCGGCGTGTCACAGCTCTCAGGTCTTGGATAGACCGTGTCATAGCTCTCAGGTCTCGAATGGACCATGTTATAGCTCTTAGACAAATAGGTGTTACAGCTCAGTGTTACAGCTCTATTTTATTTAGAAGATAGCAGGAAAATCCATCTTTGAGGCGTGAGGGCACGTCGATCTAAAGACACGAGGAGAAAAGTGCCCCAGCGTACAGGAGAGAAAGAGAGCTACCTCTGGCTCCTCTATTTATATGTTTATCTCTCCCTAGGCCTGTCCTATGTAAATTGGGCCAGCCAAGAGTGTTGTTTGTTTTACCTGAGGTCCTCACTCAGGTCCTCGGACCTTTTTTTGTTTTATTTTCGCGGGCTTTTCCCTTCCTTGTCTTGTAGCCACCGCCNCAGTGATTTTGGAGCCCCAAAAAATAAAGTCTGACACTGTTTCCACTGTTTCCCCATCTGTTTGCCATGAAGTGATGGGACCAGATGCCATGATCTTCGTTTTCTGAATGTTGAGCTTTAAGCCAACTTTTTCACTCTCCTCTTTCACTTTCATCAAGGGGCTTTTTAGTTCCTCTTCACTTTCTGCCATAAGGGTGGTGTCATCTGCATATCTGAGGTAATTGATGTTAGCCATTACTCTTGGAATTAAATTTCTTTTCAGTCTTCTGTGCCCTTTCATTGTGCTAAATAACCTCTCTGTCTTAGTCAGAAGTTGGGGACAGTCTCCCGCTCACAATTCCCTCAGGGTCTCAAGCAGAGAAAAAGCTTTAAAAAGTTTGAAGGATTGGTTGGAAACGGTTAAGGCAAAGAGTGCAGGGTAATGACAAACTTGTGAGTGGTGAAAAGGAGTGAACCTCAAAAGTGGAGGTGGGGGTGGAGGTGAGGATGAGGAAAGGGAGGGGTAGTAGTAGGACCCAGACTCTAAGAACAGGGCCTAATTATATTTCACCAAATTTAAGACCCATCATTATAGTATGTGCCATTATTTTATGTATCACTACCTAATTTTTTTAAATGCTGCAATTAGTTTATGACTTATCAACGGTTCTAGATATTTAAAGATATTAAAAGGCAAACAAGTATGCAACGTAAAATCATTAAAATAGGGGTCCCTAAAGCACTGAATGATTATAATGCCATCACCCCAATTTTTAAAATATCCCACTAAACTAAGTGTCAGAGGGTTTTCCCAGTAACAATTACTTTGAAGTGTTTTTGGGGGAAATAGTAAATGTCAAATTCTTTCCTTAGACCATATCTCATCTCCTTTGTTCCCCTGCATGGACTGAGTCAGCCTGTTGGGTGACCCCGGCCTGTCCTGGGGGAGGGGGAGAAGTCACACAACTGAGTCCTTTGAGCTTCTCCGCTGCCCTGAGGGCAGCAGCAGCTGGAAAGGGGCCCGGCTTTATAGGGGAACAATGGTGCCAGCCAGCTGCGGGTGAAGCTGGGCTGAGCAGGCTGGCCTGGCTTGGCCTGGGTCCAGAAAAGTGACCCTTGCACCTGAGAGGTCCATTCCACTTGGGCAAAGTTCTGAGAGATCAAGAGAGAGTGGAGAGGGAATTCCTACAGCATTTCTGGCAACAGCTCTCGGCATGAAACTCCAGAAACTCGTCAGAGGACCTCAGGGCGTATGCTGAATCGCCCACATTATACAGATAAGGGGAAAAAGGCTTCAGAGGGGCTAGAAATTGCCCTAAGGTCACACAGTAAGTCAGCGCAGAATCCGGGCTCCCTCTGATTCATCAGTTCCACTATCAAGAGATGATTTATGCAATCTTTTATAAACATGCCCAGGTCATGTTGCTTTGACAAAGTATATCTGTCTGACACATCAGATCAAGCATCTGACCTACCCAATCACTGAGATGAATAGGATTTGAGGTATGAATACCTTCAGGACAGGGGAGATTTGTTGAGTGCCTGCCTGGGTCCACTCCTTCAAACCAATGTTTACTGTGACTTAGTAACTGCCTTAGTTCAAAGCCCACCTCTATCACTTCCCATGTGCATGATCTTGGGTGAATTACTTTCTCACTGTGGTAAACCGTCTCCAACATGACCTTCCATGAATTTTACCTCTGGGTATTCATACCCATGTATATAGCCAGTCTCTTCTCACAGTGATTAGGGCTGACCTGTGTAATCGCTCTGATATTGCAGAAATGACAGTGACTTCCAAGGTTGAGTCAGAAGAGATGTTCCAGCTTCCACTTTGCTCTCTTGAGTCAGTTGCTCTGAGGGAGTCAGCTGCCATATTCTAAGGACGCTCAAGCAACCCAATGGAGAGATCCACATGGCAAGTAACTGAGACACCTTGGCAACTACAGACTAATGGGCCAGCCATGTGCATAGGCCACCTTGGAGCTAGATCCTCCAGCTCAAGCCAAGCTTTAAGATGACCATAGGCCTGGTTGATCTTGGCTGGAACCTCAAGAGGTGTTCTAGGCCGGAATTACCCAGCTTTAAAATTCCTACTCTTACATTCCTGACCCATAGAAATGTGTGAGATATGTTTATTGTAATTGTAAATGGTTAAGTTTGGGGGGGGGTAATTTGTTATGCAGCAAGAGGTAAGGAATAGAGACCTTTTTTTGCCTCCTTTTTCTCATCTTTAAAATGGAGATGGGGATCATACCTGCTTCATAGACTCATAGGGAGGATTCAATGGGATGAAGCGTGAGAAGGATCTGACTCACATCAAACACTAGCAGATGGGAGCCAATATTGCTGTGTTATTTTATGATCTTCATTATTTGAGAGCAGAGGCTAAGTACCACGTGAGGAAGGGCCGGGAGAGAGAGGAGAGAGACATAGAAGCAGCCAGTTTCTTCCTTATTTTCCAGGCAATTCAGCTCTGATTCTACACTTATAAACCCTCTCCCAAGACAGAAGTCCCTCAGGGACCCTCGATCCCCTCTCCTTAGTGGTCAGTTCGGGGACTATTTATTGCTCCTGGAGCATTCCCCTTGAAGTTCTCAGTCTTTACCTACTCCCTTGCCACTCTGAGATGCCACCATCACCACCCCTTCCCACCTCCACCCTGCCACAACCTCTGGAGCTTATTTCTTTCTTTTTAAACACTTAAAAAAATTATTTAATTTATTTTTGGCTGCACTGGGGCTTCATTGCTGTGCGTAGGCTAGTTATGGTGAGCGGGGGCTGTTTTCTGGCTGTGGTATGCTGGCTTCTCATTGTGGGGGCTTCTGTTGTTGTAGAGCACAGGCTCTAACATGTGGAGGCTTTAGTAGTTGCAGCGTGCGTGCTCAGTAGTTGTGGTTCACAGGCTTAGCGGCCCCTCAGCATGTCGAATCTTCGCTGACCAGGGATCGGACCTGTGTCCTCTGCATTGGCAGGTGGATTCTTAACCACTGGACCACCAGGCAAGTCCACTGGTGCTCATTTCTTGTTTATCTGCCAGGAAACACTATCAACAGACTTTGTGTCATCTCAGCACTTTCCAGGGATGGTCCCTTACCACTCCCCTACCCCTTACCCCCAGCCCACATCTCCCCAGCTAAGGACTGTTTTGCACCTTCGTTTATCTTTGGGAACTGAGTTTAAATTTTAACTCTGCTGCTGATTTGCCTTTTGTCCAGCCACTCAACCTCTTGAGATCTGCCAGAGACAGTGAATTTCGCCTTAGGGTTGGTTGCAGGGAGAATTGAAGCCAGGCAACTCTGAGGTATGATGCTTTGTTGAATGGAAAATAAACTGTAAAGGCCCCCAGTCTGTCAGGTGCTGCCCAGCTCCAGGCTCGGTCCCCGTAAGCTTCTCCCTACAGCTGTGAGTTCAGTCGCTCAGTCGTGTCTGACTCTTTGCAACCCCTCTGTCCATCCAGGCAAGAATACTGGAATGGGTTGTCGTTTCCTCTTGCAGGGGATCTTTCTGATCCAAGGATCGAACCTATGCCTCTTGTGTGTCCTACATTGGCAGGCAGATTCTGAGCCACCTGGGAAGCCCAAGGACAGGGAAAAAACCACCTGAAAGGATTAGAAGTACCAGTGTTCAGTGCTCATGAGCAACAAAAATAAACAGTGCCTCTTCCCATGAGCCAGACTGGAAAGCCTCATGATTCATACAGCATTGGGTGGAGTACATGGTATGGGAGAGAAATTAGCCCTAGACTAAGCACTACTTTGGTCCTGCCTAATCTTTTTTTTCTTTTTATTTAATGAATTAATTTGGCTGTTCCAGGTCTTAGTTGCAGCATGTGGGATCTAGCCATTTAATCTTAAAAGCAAGACCCCAAAGGATCAAACTTTAAATAATTTAACTGTATCCCAGAACAAAGTTCAAGAATACTTAATTATAAAAAATATCCAACAGCCAATAGTTAATATTCACAACATCTGGCAATCAATAGAAAAATGCACCTTATTTCATATTAATAGAGGAAAAAAAGAATTGAAACTGACCCAGAGCTGATCTTTGTAGTTGCTGTTGTTCAGTCACTAAGTTGTGGCCTATTCTTTGTGACCCATGGACTATAGCCCTCGAGGCTCTGCTGTCCATGGGATTTCCCAGGAAAAAATACTGGAGTAGGGTGCCATTTCCTCCTCCAGGGGATCTTCTAGACCCAGGGATCAAACCTAAGTCATCTGCATTGGCAGGCAGATTCTTTTACCACTACACCACCTGGGAAACCCTATAAGTGATGCTAATATTGATCAATTGGTTAAAGTGGTGACGGTCTGCTCGATCTCTCTATTGGAAAAAGGATCTATTTCCCCTTTGCAGTTGGCAAATAATCTGTGGGGTCATACCTTGGGATGGTGGAAACATCCTGATGTACAAGAGCCTTTTACCTGATGGTTACTGAACCAAACTGTGTCCACTCACCTGCCAGGCAGAAAAGCCAATCTACTGACAATGGGTTGCAGTGAAGGAAAGTACAGTGTTTACTGTAGGCACCAAGCAAGGAGAACCAGCAGCTCAAGCGTAAGTGACCTGAACTCCCTGATGGCTTTCAGAGAAGGGTTTTTAAAGACAACACTTAGAGTAAGGGTTGTAGCTTGTGGACTTTGATTGGTTGGTGGTGAGGCAACAGGATGGTGTTTCAGGAATCTTAATCATCAGCTATTTTAATGTCAACCAGTCTGGCGTCTAGTGCTTGTGGTCAGCACATAGTCACCATCCTCTACCTGGGTGGAGCGGGGTCTTAGTTTCTGCAGAACAGCTCAAAGATATGTGTCAGATTGTTACAATATTCCTTGAGGGGGTGTCTAAAACTCTGTTTTATTGCTGCATTCTTGTCATTACTTTTCCTGCTTAACTGCTTTTATTTGTTTCTGCATTCCCTCACTTCTTTAATTAGTAACTACTTGGGTCTACTTGGGGAGGCCAAGGAGACAAAAGCCTTTTCTCCATAAGTAAGAAATGGGGGACACAAAGGGGATTTTGTACCCAGGAAGACACCTCAGGGTTCTGCTTGGGTTTGTTTTTCTTTATTTGGTCACACTGTGTAGCACATGGGATCCTAGTTCTCCAGTTCAGTTCAGTTCAGTTGCTCAGTTGTGACCCTACCCTTTGCCACCCCATGGACTGCAGCACACCAGGCTTTCCTGTCCATCACCATCTAGTTCCCCAACCAGGGATCAAATCCACACCCCCTGCTCTGAGAGTGTGGAGTCCTAACCACTGGACTCCCAGGGAAGTCCCCTTCTTGGTTTTAATCCCCATTTTTCTTTGATACTCCTCAATCCTGAGGTGAATAGGAACAGGAAATGTAATAAAGGATAGAGAGGTTGATCATAAACTCCAAAAGGGAACTCAGTTGAAGGGGCCTCAGTTTCAGTTTTAGCAGCCATTGATTATCTTTTGTCAATCATTTCAACAAGGGTTGCAAAATGGTAATAAATTTTTTTATTCTATCATTCTTTCTACATTTATTAGCATCACTCTTCTATAAGGAAGAATTTTCTTTTCTCCTGAAAATGAATTACAGTTTCTACTAAAAAGACAGGTTAAATGCTTAACTCTTTCCTTTTACTAACCCAAAATTAAATAGTCAATATAATAGCCATCCTCTGCAGTGGCAAATGCATTCTCGATCTCCCTTTCTGTTATTTTATAAACTCATACATTTTAATTTTTTTCAATGTTTATGGTAAATTACATTCATTTTTTGTTAATACTCAAATTGTCCAAAATTTAGTCAGTGGCAGACTCTTGGAGTTGTTTTTTGTTTCTTATTAATCCTGAGTGCATTCGTATTTTTTGGCATAACAAGGTGTTCCAGGCACTGCTTATATTTTCCCTGTGCAAGGTCAAGAATTAGTCATTTCTTCAAAGAGACCTGATCAATTTTTAAGAATAAGATTTGGGCTCAGGTTATGCTCATCATTACTGACTTATTTAATGCTTCCAGGCCCTGCCTTTCACTGAGTAAATCTAGGAATGAATATATATGTAATCAAGAGGATACATTTTTATTTCCAGCTCATAAGTGTTTTTTGTGAACTTCTCTGACTTTATATTCAGATCACTTTTTTTTTTACTACATGAAAGATCTTGATTCTTAATAGTAACATATTTACTTATTTTCTTTATTCTACATGATATAAGCAATAGTTCCAAAATTACTGTAAGAATAGAAATATTAATAATATAAATAAACAACAAGGTCCCACTGTATAGTGCAGGAAACCATTTATAGTCAATATCCTTTGAAAAATCATAATGGAAAAGAATATGAAAAAGAATATTATATATATTTATAACTGAATCACTGAATCACTTTTCTATACAGCAGAAATTAACATTGTAAATCAACTATACTTCAATTTAAAAAAAGAAGGCACCCTTCAGTTCCTATAGATTTGAACAAAGAACAGTAAGGACAAAAATACTAGATGACATTTTGGCCCTCAAAATATATCCCTTTTGGACTTTTCTGGTGGTCCAGTAGTTAAGACTCTGTACTCCTAGTGCTGGAGGTCCAGGTTCGATCCTTAGTGAACTAGATCCTGCATGCTGCGATAAGAATCCCCCCATGCTGTAACTAAGACCTGGCACAGCCAAATAAATTTTTTTAAATTTAAATCTAAGTAAAAATATATTTCCTTAAAGTATGTTGTTGTTCAGTTGCTAAGTCATGTCTGACTCTTTGTGACTGCATGGACTGCAGCATACCAGGGTCCCCTGTCCTTCAGTATCTCTCAGAGTTGCTCAAAGTCATGTCCATTGAGTCTACAATGCTATCTAACCATCTCATCCTCTATGGCCCCCTTCTCCTTTTAGTTTCAATCTTTCCCAGCATCAGGGTCTTAAGAATGTAGACTTCCAGTATTCAAAGTTGACTCTGTTGTTNCCTTAAGAATAGAAATATTAATAATATAAATAAACAACAAGGTCCCACTGTATAGTGCAGGAAACCATTTATAGTCAATATCCTTTGAAAAATCATAATGGAAAAGAATATGAAAAAGAATATTATATATATTTATAACTGAATCACTGAATCACTTTTCTATACAGCAGAAATTAACATTGTAAATCAACTATACTTCAATTTAAAAAAAGAAGGCACCCTTCAGTTCCTATAGATTTGAACAAAGAACAGTAAGGACAAAAATACTAGATGACATTTTGGCCCTCAAAATATATCCCTTTTGGACTTTTCTGGTGGTCCAGTAGTTAAGACTCTGTACTCCTAGTGCTGGAGGTCCAGGTTCGATCCTTAGTGAACTAGATCCTGCATGCTGCGATAAGAATCCCCCCATGCTGTAACTAAGACCTGGCACAGCCAAATAAATTTTTTTAAATTTAAATCTAAGTAAAAATATATTTCCTTAAAGTATGTTGTTGTTCAGTTGCTAAGTCATGTCTGACTCTTTGTGACTGCATGGACTGCAGCATACCAGGGTCCCCTGTCCTTCAGTATCTCTCAGAGTTGCTCAAAGTCATGTCCATTGAGTCTACAATGCTATCTAACCATCTCATCCTCTATGGCCCCCTTCTCCTTTTAGTTTCAATCTTTCCCAGCATCAGGGTCTTAAGAATGTAGACTTCCAGTATTCAAAGTTGACTCTGTTGTTCTTGGGCTTCCCCAAGGTCTCAAGTGGTGAACAATCTGCCTGAAATGCAGGAGACCTGGGTTTGATTCCTGGGTGGGGAAGATCCTCTGGAGAAGGAAATGGCAGCCCACTCCAATATTCTTACCTGGAGAATCCCACGGACAGAGGAGCCTGGTGGGTCACAGTCCATGAGGTCGCAAAGAGTCTGACACGACTGAGCAAGCACGCACTATTGTTCCTTACATATTTTAAACTATGGGAATGGATTATATCACTTAAAAGGAGAAGAGAACAGGTCCCTGAAGACAGAAGCATTTAGATGTTGATAGAACAGTTGGCAGGGCTTCCAAGGGGGAGCTAATGGTAAAGAACCTGCCTGCCAGTGCAGGAGATGTAAGAGACACAGGTTCAATCCCTGGGTTGGGAAGATCCCCTGGAGGAGGGCATGGCCACCCACTCCAGTATTCTTGCCTGGTGAATCCCATGGACAGAGGAGCCTGGTGGGATACAGTCCCTAGGGTTGCAAACAGTCAGACATGACTGAAGTGACTTAGCACAGCACAAAACAGTTGGCGGGAAACTTTGAGGTATCATAGGAACTCAGAGATGAAAGTTTTTCATTATCAGTGGAGGGTCTACGCTGTATTGACATCCCTTGAAAGCTCAAACATGATACAGACAGATAATACTAATGACAACACACGAGAAATGTATCAGATACTTTTCTATATGCTAACATAAAATAGTAGAAAATATGTATATTGGTTTCAGTCCCCAGTTCCTGGCACAGAGGTCCTAAAACACTTATAATTTCCTAACTGATTACAGCACTAGGAACATCTTTTTTTTTTTTT
>SJYV01037299.1:12076-22816 GCA_006410875.1 Neotragus pygmaeus | reverse complement strand
TGAAGTGATGGGACCAGATGCCACGATCTTAGTTTTCTGAATGTTGAGTTTTAAGCCAACTTTTTCACTAATAATATAAAATAATTACATCCAATTTGGAGGTCAAGCAATGATGTGGTAAGTGGAAGTGCATCCATGCACATGTTTTCATCCACCCAGACAATCTGTGTCTTTTGATTGGTGCATTTAATCCATTTACACTTAAGGTAATGATTGATAAGTGTGATCCTATTACTGTTTTCTTAATTGTTTGGGGTTATTTTCTGTAAGTAGGGCTTTTCCTTCTCTTGTGTTTCCTGCCTAGAGAAGTTCCTTTAGCATTTGTTGTAAAGCTGGTTTGGTGGTGCTGAATTAACTTTTGCTTGTCTGGAAAGCTTTTGATTTCTCCATCAAATTTGAAGGAGAGTCTTGGTAGGGGGAGTATTCTTGGTTTGTAGGTTCTTCCCTTTCATCACTTTAAATATGTCATGCCATTCCTTTCTGATTTGTAGAGTTTCTATTGAGAAATCAGCTGATAGCCTGATGGGAGTTCCCTTGTATGTTATTTGTTGTTTTTCCCTTGTTCCTTTAAATATTTTTATCTCTGTCTTTCATTTTTGTCAGTTTGATTACTCTGTGTCTCAGTGTGTTCCTGCTTGGGTTTATTCTCCGTGGGACTCTCTGCTTCCTGGACTTGGTTGATTATTTCCTTTCCCACATTAGGGAAGTTTTCAGCTATTATCTCTTCAAATATTTTCTCAGGACTTTTCTCTCTCTCTTCTTCTGGGACCCCTATAATTCAAATGTTGGTGTGTTAATGTTGTCCCAGAGGCCTCTTAGGCTGTCTTCATTTCTTTTTCATTCTTTTTCTATATTCTGTTCTGTGGCACCATTCTGTCCTCCAGGTCATTTATTTGTGCTTCTGCCTCAGTTATTCTGCTATGGATTCCTTCTAGTGTATTATTCGTTTCTTTTTGTTTGCTTTTTAGTTCTAGTAGGCCTTTGGTACACGTGTCTTGCATCTTCTCAATATTTGCCTCCATTCTTTTCCCGAGATCCTGAATCATATTCACTATTATTATTCTGAATTCTTTATTTTTTTTTAAAGGTTGTCTATCTCCAATTCACTTAGTAGCTTTTCTGGAGTTTTATCTAGTCCCTTCATCTGGGACATAACTTTCTGCTTTTTCATTCTGATTAACTTTCTGTGATGTGGTTTTTTTTAGTTGCTGAGGGATTGTGGTGGTTCTTGCTTCTTCTATCTGCCCGCTCGTGGAGGAGGCTAAGAGGCTTATGTAAGCTTCCTGGTGGTGGTGGGAAAAACTGGGTCTTGCTCTGGTGAGGAGGGCCTTGCTCAGTAAAGCTTTAGTCCAGTTATCTGCTGATGGGTGGGGTTGCACTCCCTCCCTGGTAATTTATGGGCCTGAGGCAACCCAGCCCTGGGGTCTAGAGGTTCTGTGGTCAGTTTAAAGGAGATCGCCAAGACTGCTTATGACAAAGGAGACCTCCCCAGACAGTTGCTGCCAGTGCCCCAGTCCAGCAGTGAGCCCCGCCTCCACAGGGGACCCTCCAACACTAGCAGGTAGTTTTGGTTCAGTTTCTTGTGGAGCCACTGCTCCTTTCCTCTGAGTCTTTGTGCACACAGGGTTTTGTTTGTGCCCGTCAAGTCTGGAGTCTGTTTTCCCTGTCCTGTGGAAGTCTTATAATCAAATCCTGCTGGGCTTCAAGGTCAGATTCCCTGGGGATTCCCAGTCCCTTTGTTGGATCCCCAGGCTGGGAAGCCTGAGGTGGTGTTCAGAACCTTCACAACAGTGGGAGAACTTCTTTGTCATTATTGTTCTTCAATTTGTGGGTCACCCACCCAGCAGGTTTGGGATTTGATTTTATTGTGATTATGGCCCTCCTACCATCTCACTGAAGCTTCTTTGTCTTTGGACATGGGGTATCTTTTTTTGGTAGATTCCAGCATTCTCCTGTCACTGTTTGTTCAACAACTAGTTGTGATTTTGCTGCTCTTACAGGAAGAGATGAGCACACATCCTTCTACTCTGCCGTCTTGAACCAGAACTCCTCTCATCTGCATATCTTGAGACTAGCCTTTAACGATATGTTGGTCAGCACGGTGCCTCTGTCCCTCCAGGGGACCGCTGTAGGACCCTCACTAGCTGTACTCAGACCCAGAGCCTGACTCTCTCTCCCTTCCCACACCAAGGCCCTGTTTCTGAAGAGACCTGCCCTCTCCTGCATTCTGGGCTAATCTGATCTCAGGTAAAATGCACAAAGCTTTAGTAAACTGTTCCTCACAGCTTGCATGCTTCTAAGTAGATGGGAATTTGGAGAAGATAATGCAGTTTTGGGGGCTTCTCAGGTGGCTCAGTGGGTAAAGAATCCATCTGAAATGCAAGAGATGCAGGAGAAGTGGGTCTAATCCCTGGCTTAGGAAGATCCCCTGGGGGAGGAAATGGCAACCCACTTCACTCCTCTTGCCTGGAGAATCCCAAGGACAGAGGAGCCTGGTGGGCTAAGGTCCATAAGATCACAAAGAGTTGGACACTACTGAAGCAACTTAGCAGGCACACATGTAGTTTTTAGCCTAAAGTCCAATGTAAAGTTATATTAGGCTTGCACAGGCTTTTGGTGTTCTTTTACAACGTAACCATTTCTAGGTGTCTCCTGCATTGGCAGGCAGGTTCTTTACCACTAGCACCACCTGGGAAGCCCATAACCACTTCTACTTTGCTGCCTTATCAGTGGGTAGTGCTTTTACAGTGGAACCTCTTGATGCTGGGTTGTGATGGGAAAGTNGTAACCATTTCTAGGTGTCTCCTGCATTGGCAGGCAGGTTCTTTACCACTAGCACCACCTGGGAAGCCCATAACCACTTCTACTTTGCTGCCTTATCAGTGGGTAGTGCTTTTACAGTGGAACCTCTTGATGCTGGGTTGTGATGGGAAAGTTTTGGTGGGGGGGGGGTGTTGGAGGGAAGATATTTCATGTGGCAACACATGAAGTCTCAGAATGTTGGTGACCTCAGAGCCCCTGTGGACTCTAGTGAGGTTAATTCATCTTGGAGGTTGTTCTTTCCTGCCTAAAAGCTGAGGCTAACTACAGAGCCCCTCCCACACCCAGAACACAATTAGACAGAAAACAGATTGCCAGGACCAGAAAATGGAACAGTGCAGGGAGAAAGAAAGTGCTGGATAGCACTCTCAAACACAGTACTTCCCTTTTATATGAAATATTTAACAATGTCCCTTTCCAAGAAATTTTTGGATAATATAACCTACCTACCCAAATAATTTTTAAAATCAATGTAATGTCCTATCTATAATATGAAAAATAAAATAAAAAGAAAGTAATAACATAACGAAATAAAATATATTTAAATTTGTGAATACTAACACACAACTACACTAGAGGACATAGCAAAGAGCCAGATGCTTGCAGCTTTACCTAAAATCATTATATGAATGCAGGAGCTACAAATACAGATGGATATAGTTGTGGTTAAAGTGGCAGTTGTTCCCAGAAACATGTGTTTCCAAAATTGTGAAGAACTTTTGGCAAAAGCAAAATGCCACCTTGATTCACCCAGTTACAGTTACACTCTAGGCTCAGATCATTATCTGTAGGATTTTCAACTACACAAACATCTAGCATAATTTTCCAAAGTCATTCATTCATTCATTCAAAAACAGTTACTGTCATGGAGGATTACTTTCCTCATTTCAGGAAGTATAGCATCCCTAGTCAACTGTACTCTCCAGCCACTGTGACAAATTTATAGTAGCAAAAATGCCACTATAAATTTCCAAAATATTCCCAATGAGAAAGTGGGAATACCCTCCTCAATTACCCTCATGGAGAACCAATGTCTGGGAATACCCCCAGGAAAAGATTTGCAGGATGATCACATGCCTGAAACTCTATGCATAGCATGAGTATTTCAGTAGCATAATAGAAAGTAAGTGTTAAACACTGAGCAGCAATATGGACATAGGTTACTGACGTGTTTCCCAAGATGTTAAAAATATGCTTGCCCTCAGAGTAAACTATAAAATCAACACAGTAGGAATTAATTGGGAATTTGCTAAATCACCTTAAATAGTTAGGAATGCCTACAACTGGAAATATAATGCTAATCTAACTAATGGTGGTAATAGATCCAAAGGAAAAGTTAGGTAAATTTGATTAAAATCAGTTGGTCAAAGATGAATTTGAAAAAGTTAAGTCCTTAAATAACTGATTTAACAAAAGGCAATGTGTTGAAAATTAATTTGCTGAATGATTAATTCACCTAAAACTGCCCAAGTCCATTACCTTAAGCCAGTTAAGAGTTAACGGTAGTGATCTCACTACAAACTGGTTTGCTATAGTTGTGTCACTGAGGCCAGTCAGCCCTAGTGTATTTGTCACTTTGGTCTGTGTGAGAGGATATTGTGTATTTTAAACTTCATGCATTGTGCACAAATTCAATGTTGTGGATTTTGTAAATAGTAAGTTTGTTTTCTCTCTGCAAATAAATTTAGCCCACTTCCTTGCCTATTACTTTTAATCACAGCCTGTGAATAAGCTCAAGCAAATAAATATTTTGTGCATGTTTCAGACTTCACACTCCTTTCACTTTAATGTCATATACATGAAGGAATAGTTTGCCCTTTAAATGCAGTTTTATACCAATTTGCCCTTCATATTTTTGCTGACTTTATCAGTCTTTTGAACAAAGATTTTTGCCTGCTTGTTAATTTTACATATATACAACAAATGTGGAAACTGGAAAAAATACTTGCATGAAATAAGGTCTATGTATAAATTTACGCATGTGACCTATAAAATCCAAGTTAAGTATAAGGCCTCAAAACTAGGGTGATCTCATGCATTAACATATGAAATGTTGTATGTTAAAGAAGTACAGGATCTAAAAGATGAAAAACAAAACAGATATTCAACCGAGCCAGCCTGACAAACTCTCAGTGAAAGAGTTGGGGTGAAACAGCTCCCATGAGCCACACCAAACAAAACTGAAAACAAATCTTCACAGTATTGAAGCTTCCAGGCATGTCATATCATATGAATATGTGCAACCTAAAAAAAAGTGGTACAAATGAACTTATTTACAAAACAGATGTACAAAACATACGTAGAAAACAAACACGATTACAGGGGCAGAAGGAGAGGGGGAGAAGGGATAAATTGGGAGACTTGGATTGACATGTACACACTGTTATATATAAAATAACTAACTAACAAGGACCTACAGTATAGCACAGAGAAATCTACTCAATACTCTATAATGACCTATATGGAGAAAGAAGCTAAAAAGAGTAGATATATGCTTATGTACAACTGATTCACTTTGCTGTATACCTGAAACTAACACAACATTGTAAATCAACTCTACTCCAATAAAAAAAATTTATTTTTAAAGAATGTGGAAGCAGTATCACACAAGAAATCTGTTATAAGCTCTGTCAGTAGTTAGTAAAAGCAGAGTTTTGATGAAACAAAGATTTGGTCTGTTGGTCATTTGACATATAATGACCTAGAACATTTCTTTTCAGCAAACAGAAATATTGCCTTTTGGAAATTTGGCTTGCTTGCCCCAAAATCTGATGTGCTAGGCCGAAGGGAGTTGGAAATAAAAGAGTGACAGAAGCTAGTGTGGGGAGGACCCACTAGTGACCAGGTCCTATTCTCCATTCTGGCCTGCACATATACCCCCCAGCAGAGACAGATGCCTCAGGCTAGCTCAGCCTGTTGCCAGGAACAGCTGCATCACAAAACCAATTCCTCCTGATTCCACACTCACCTGGAAGGCTTCTGATCATAAATGAGCACCCTCAATAGTTTTCCTTCAGAGAGAGAGTTTGTAGACCAAGGGTTAGAAACACCTAGTCACCTTGGTAGATATAAATCTAACTGTACATTAGTAAATGGGCATCTTTGTTTTTTACATCTGTATTTTATCAGCTTTATAAATGGTGGTAATGCCACAGAGTCTGATCACCCCCAGGACTCTGGCAAGATTAATTTTTCACAATGTCTGTGAGTAACGACCAGGTCTATTCTGAATTCATCCAGTTGGCTCTGCAGGTTTATTGTTTCTATAAACTTTAAAACATAGCTGAGGAAGACTCTACATTTTAAGTTCAATTCAGTTCAGTCATGTTCGACTCTGCAACCCTATGGACTGCAGCACTCCAGGCTTCCCTGTCTACCACCAATTCCCAGAGCTTGCTCAAACTCATGTCCATCGAGTTGGTGATGCCATGCAACCATCCTATCCTCTGTCATCCCCTTCTCCTCCTGCCTTCAATCTTTCCCAGCATCAGAGTCTTTTCCAATGTATCTGTTCTTTGCATTAGGTGGCCAAAGTATTGGAGTTTCAGCTTCAACATCGGTCCTTCCAATTCAGGACGGATTTCTTTAGGATTGACTGGTTTGATCTCCTTGCGGTCCAAGGGACTCTCAAGAGTCTTCTCCAACACCACATTCAAAAGAATCAGTTCTTCAGTGCTCAGCTTTCTTTATAGTCCAACTCTCACATCCATACATGACTATTGTAAAAACCATAGCTTTGACTAGACAGAACTTTGTTGGCAAAATAATCTCTCTGCTTTTTAATATGCTGTCTAGGTTGGTCACAGCTTTTCTTCCAAGGAGCAAGCGTCNAGATGCTTTTGAACTGTGATGTTGGAGAAGACTCTTGAGAGTCTCTTGGACTACAAGAAGATCCAACCAGTCCATCCTAAAGGAGATCAACCCTGAATAGTCTTTGGAAGGACTGATGCTCCAATACTTTGGCCTCCTGATGAAAAGTTGACTTGTTGGAAAAGACCCTGATGCTGGGAAAGATTGAGGGCAGGAGGAGAAGGGGACGACAGAGGATGAGGTGGTTGGATGGCATCACTGACTCAGGGGCTGTGAGTCTGAGTGGGCTCTGGGAGGTGGTGGGGGACAGGGAGGCCTGGCGTGCACAGACTGAACAACAGAACAGCCTCTGTGAGAAGCCCCAGTGCTGGGAGGCGGGGAGCGCCCAGTTCTGGAGGCCGAGTCTGAGCTGAGGCGTCGCAGGGCCCCGCTCTCCCTGGGGAGGGGCCCTCCTGCCTCCTGCAGCTGCGGGCAGCTCCAGGCATCCATGGGCTTGTGGCCGCATCGGCCCGGTCTCTGCCTCTGTGGTCTCATAAGGACGCTCATCGTTGGAATAAGGCCCTCTCCCAGCCCTGCCTCTCAGAGCCCAGCCTGGTGTGGCAGCCCCCCAGCACCCTCCACCAGACCCACCCCTTTGGCCCAGCGAGGGGACAAGCACCACCAGGCCAGGTCAGCTGAGGGGCCTGGCCTCGAGCCAGCCCTGCCTCCCGGTCTGCCCCCTCCCCTCAAGCCCGCCCAGGTGCCCCACGCTCGGGGCCTGCCTGTCCGGGGCTCAGCAGACTGGTGCCTCAGAGTCCAGTGGTTGTCATAGCAAACGGCCACAAGCCACGTGGCGAAACCACAGAGGCTGCCACTCCCCCGGTTCTGGAGGCCAGAAGTGCAGGGTCGAGGGGCCTGTAGGCCGAGCTTTTTCCGGAGGCTCCGAGGGAGGGAACTTTGTCCCTTCCGCCGAGCCCAGATGTTCCTCGGCCGGTGGCTGCGTCACTCCAGCCCCGCCTCATCTTCCTATCGCATCTCTGAGCATCTGTTTCCAATCTCCCTCTGTCTTCCTCTTCTAAGGACATTTGATAGACTTCAGGGCTAAACTGAGAGATCTCCTTATCTCAGGGGTCTTAACTAGAGAGCATCTGCACAGACTCTTTTCCCAAATAAGGTCACAGTCCAGGTTCTGGGCATCAGAGGATGGGCGTGCCTCTGGGGGCCACTGCCAGCATCACATAGCCAGACCTGCCTGGGGCCCCCAAAGGCAGCCATGCACCCCCTCCCTTCTCGGCCCTGAGGGTCTATGTGGGTCTGTGGGCACGATTTCTGCTGGGGGGCAGCAGGGAGGAGGCACACGTCCTGGGGTGGATGGTGGACCCTGGCTCCTCCACTCGGGGGCTTGTCGGCCCTGGGGTCCATTTCTAAATGGTCCGAGTCTGAAAGCTCACCTGTGAACTGGGGGTGTCCAGCGTGAGTGAGTGACGGTTAAAGAAGGGGATGCAGCTGCTGGGTCGATTCCCGCCAACATCATCTAAAGCACCCCCACTGGAACCCCAAGTCACTTGAAGCCTCCCACCTGCTCAGTTCAGAGACTTGAGCTCAAAGATTTGGAGGAGCAAATGAATTCAGTGTCTGCATTGAACTCCGCTATGGGACACTCACTCTAAATTCTGTATTCCCTTATATTTCCTCTTATGGAAGAAAATCTTATCCGGGAGCTATTTCCATTAAAAATATTGATTTCATGGTAAAAATGAAAACCAAACTAGGACCTACTGGAAAAAACAGCCGTACCGCTGAGGCAGTGCTGGGCATCCCCGGGCAACGTGCCCCCACGCATAGGGCTCTACCCGGGTCTGTCTGCTCGCCGGCTGCCTTGTTCCCGCCGAGGCTCCTGCCAGAGGGGACCTTGCTCTCCGGACATGAAAAGCACAGCGGGTTCTCCGTGCCTGCTCCACCGACCCTGGGCTCTGTGCACAGACCCCGGAGCCTTCTCGGCCTCCCAGGCACGGAGGCCTATTTCTGTGTCCAGGACTGCAGAGGCTGGGATGGGGGTGGGGGAGCTGGGCATACGACTGTAGTTGCAAAAGACTTTGCAGATGTCAGGCAGTTGAGAATCTCAGGAGGAGGAGGCCGTGCTGGACTATCCAGGGAGGATCCTTATGAGAGAGGGAGGTGGAGGAAGTTTCAAGAACAGATACACAGGAGCAGCCAAGTCAAGATGGCAGTGAAATGTGCAGGGATGCGGCCGCCAGGCAGGGAGCCCGGGATGCTGGCAGAGGCCGGGAACAGACCCCGAGCACCTCCAGAGAGAGGGCAGCGCTGCTGACCTGGACTTCAGAAACACAGGGCAGTCTCGATGCTTTGGCCACCCGAGCGGTGGGCGTTATTACGGCAGCCCCGGGACGCAGCTGCTAGGACCAGGGTGAGGCTGAGGATCCCAGGACGTCAGCAGGGCTATTTCGAGGAATGGGTATGGTGTGTGTGTTCTGCCTGGACCCTGTCCCACCCAGGTCAGCGTCACTGGCCTGAGAGGTGAAGAAAAATGACCTGAAGGGTTTTGCCCTAAATCAACATCTAGTTTGGAAAAGACCCTGATGCCGGGAAAGATTGAAGGCAAAGGAAGAAGAGGGTGACAGAGGATGAGATGGTTGCGTGGCATCACCAACTCAATGGACGTGCGTTTGAGCAAGCTCAGGGAGATAGTGAAGGACAGGGAGGCCTGGCAGGCTGAGGTCCATGGGGTTCCAAAGAGTCGGACGAGACTTAGCAACTGACCAACAACCAACAACCACATCTAGTTTACTTTTCAGGAACACCCGGCGTCAACAAGCATAAAGAGAGGCCTCCCGCCTCCCGCCTCCCCTTGGAGCCGGCACTCCNAGTGATGGGCCCAGATGACATGATTTTAGTTTTCTGAATGTTGAGCTTTAAGCCAACTTTTTCACTTTCCTCTTTCACTTTCATCAAGAGGCTCTTTAGTTCTTCTTCATTTTCTGCCATAAGGGTGGTGTCATCTGCATGTTTGAGGTTACTGATATTTCTCCCGGCAATCTTGATTCCACCTTGTGCTTCATCTAGCCCGGCATTTTGCATGATGTACTCTGTATATAAGTTAAATAAGCAGGGTGACAATATACAGCCTTGACGTACTCCTTTCCTGATATGGAGCCAGTCTATTGTTCCATGTCTAGTTTTAACTGTTGCTTCTTGACCTGCATACATTTTAAGAGTGCATAACATTTTAAGATACTACATGACATTTTAAGAGTAGGCTCAAAATCATTGTAGACAGAATAAAATATTTTTATTACGTGTTTTATATAAAATCCCTGAAGTGATAGCCTGTGTTTCCAAAGTTTCATCAGTTTGGAGTCTGAGACAGGGTCACATTAACAGAAGTAAACGGTATTTCTCTGGATCTAGCTTCAACCTACTACTGTGGACCTCATATCTTTCCATGCTTCACCCCCACACCTCCCGCAGCCTCACCAGTTATCTAGGGGGTCCTTATGTGCTGATGAAAAGGCCCTCTGGGCTATCCTTGCTCTTGTTTCCTCTCCTCCACTCTCATTGATCATTTCTGCTGCCCTGATACTTCCCTGTGTTGCCCATGGCCAGGGCTGGCACCAAGAGCAGCCTTATGCTGCTGGGCCTCTTCCCTCTACTTCTCCAGCTGGAGTCATTACTGTGGCCATATGCCAGGTGCTCCAGGGGCCAGAGCTGCACTTGACCTGCTGCTGTCCTCACCTGGACATCTCCTGCACTAAAGGCTGGGTAATGGGTCTCTCTCTCTCTCTTTCCTTCTGTGTCACAGTGGACACAGGACCCTGCTATACTACCTCATGTTTCCAAATAGTTGTCCCAGCAGTCCACAGAGATTCAGACAAGGCTCTTCCTAGGCCCACCTAGATGAGGGAATACCACTGCCATGTGAGCTGGAAGGTAAACAAACCCAGGTGCAGCAGAGAATCAGGAAGTGATGTGGAACTACCCAACCAAAGAAGGTGGGGGCCGTCGGCAACGGGGTGGAGCTGGGACCTGTCCTGTCCAATCTGCAGGGAGATAAAAAGAAGAATTACCATCAAAACCACACTAAAGAACTTTCATAGTCTTTTTTTTTTCCCC
>SJYV01037299.1:0-11239 GCA_006410875.1 Neotragus pygmaeus | reverse complement strand
AGTCGCTTCAGTCGTGTCCGACTCTGTGCGACCCCACAGATGGCAGCCCATTGGGCTCCACCATCCCTGGGACTCTCCAGGCAAGAACACTGGAGTGGGTTGCCATTTCCTTCTCCAATGCATGAAAGTGAAAAGTGAAAGTGAAGTTGCTCAGTCATGTCTGACTTAGCAACCCCATGGACTGCAGCCCACCAGGCTCCTCCGTCCATGGGAGTTTCCAGGCAAGAGTACTGGAGTGGGGTGCCATTGCCTTCTCTGAGACATGAGTGCAAATTGTGATAAACACCAGCTTGGAAAACGTCAGTCTTCACAGCCAGCAGGAAACTTCTTTTCCATGTACCCCTTTCTTCATTAATCCACATTTTAAAAAAGTATTTCCTGAAAGTATTCTAATGTGATTATTTATGCATGCTCATTTGTTTCAGTCGTATCCAACTCTTGGCAACCCCATAGACTGTAACCTGCCAGGCTCCTCTGTCTGGGATTTCCCAGGCAAGAATACTGGAGTGGGTTGCCACTTCCTCCTCCAGGGGATCTTCCCAACCCAGGGATCAAACCTGCATTTCTTGCAGCTCCTGCATTGGCAGGTGGATTCTTTACCACTTTCAATACCTGGCGACCATGATTATTTGCAACATACAACAAATGAAAAATGTGACTGGATTACAAGAAAAAAAATCTTGTAAAAATAGTACTGAAACAAAGTCATGTGCTCCTCATGGGAGACAAGGGAAACAGGAGAAGCCCCCAGGTTCGTTGGATACCCTCTGCCTGGGCGACAAGGCCCCACGTCTTCAGAAGGGGCGTCACTGGTTGAGCGGCAGTGGCTGGCCAATGCGAACTCCTCACTGCTCTGGGAGGGACGGAGGCCACTAATTGCTGGGTCCGCAGGCACACCAGCTGGAGAGGTATGGTGACAGCTCTTATTATCTACCTAAGTCACCTGGGCAAGATGCCCTCAACTGTGCCCAGCCGCCATCATTCTACAAAACCATTGCTTCAGAAAAGAAGCCTGTTTGGGGTGGAGAGGGTAGAAAAAAGGAGATGCTGTGGTTCTGCCGGCTGGCCACATTTTGACACCAGCACAGTGTCACTGTCACCGACTGTTCCAGAGGCGAGACCCCAGACACCAGTTGGTGTGTCTGCACACATGTGGGCACATGATTGTATGTGGGACGAGGCTCAGAGCCCCAGTGCCTTCTGCAGGGTCTGCTTGGTGGTAAAACTGCGTGTGGGCCTCCTGCCACGTTTTGGTCCACTGTGGCCCCACCGTCATCACTGGGCTCAGTGCAAAGCTCCCATCGCGGGGCGCCTCCTCCCAGGGTCACCAGGAACAGGAGTGCAACAGAGTCAGCAGGGTGGACTTGAGGGACCCGGGTCCCAGGCTCCACCCAGGGTCTCCGCACACGCCCTTGCCCAGGAGGCAGCTGCTCCTCCCACACCTGGCTCAGCCCTCGCAGCGACAGAGCCGCCCCGGCAGTCCCTGTGGTGGCCACATTCCTGGGGCTGGGCAGGGACACAGGCGGTGCTGGCAGGTCGGGCTGTAACCCTCCTGCATTTCCTCATTTCTTCCTGGGCTCAATCAATGACTTTTCAACCATTCCCTCCCTCATCGTGTATCTACAAATGATCATGGGCATATACAAGCGGGCACACTGGCACACACATTTTGCTCTTGCTCCAGGTGACTTCCAAGGCTGCTGGTCAACCCTGGTGCTGATTTCCTGAAATGGTGGCTCACTCCATGCTTCACCTTGTAAACTTAAAGCATTTTCCCTGGTTCTGCTCTGCTACTTCAGGAGGCAGAGAACCTCTAAGCAGCCTGGAATCTCACCTTTCCAACATCATTTCCAGACAAGATTCACAGAGGACATCTGTGTCCTACGGGAAGTCTAAATTCTCATTCTGCAGATACCTCTCATTTATTTCAGCATTCTGTTTTCCCTTTCTTGTGAAATATTTTTCTCACCTTTCCTTCAAACCAAGTTAAGAGAGGGACTCTGCTATTTATGGTTGACCTTATCCTGCATTTTGTAA
The DNA here is from genome assembly GCA_006410875.1 of Neotragus pygmaeus. Classification (NCBI taxonomy): domain Eukaryota; kingdom Metazoa; phylum Chordata; class Mammalia; order Artiodactyla; family Bovidae; genus Neotragus; species Neotragus pygmaeus. The sequence goes on along the minus strand of SJYV01037299.1, from coordinate 9,202 downwards.
GGTATGCTAAAGGATTTTCTTGCCACTCCTGCCACTGGGTTTTAAAATTAATTTTAAAAGGGAGCAAAATTTCTGAGGTTGTCCTTCCTTGAAGGACATTTTTGTATTCTCTCTGCAGAATGTGTACTGGGGATTGATTGGTCTATAGAAAAAAATTCTTTGGGGGCCTTTGTTTTATTTTCTGGGTTACTTGGGGGATGGGTGACCTGGTAACACAGATAAGCAAAGGAAGTCCTCACTCTCTGAGCTCAATTTACCACATATCAGTGTGAACAGTGGGTATTCTGAAATGCTGACAATCACGTCTACAAAAATACCCTTCTGCCTCAGGCCAGGCCTGTTCATTTGGCGGTCCCTCTTCTTCAGCGTCCAGCATCTTGCTCTCAGCTGCAGAACTTGGTCCCTCAGGGGTTAAAAAGAACACACATGAGGAGGAGTGTGCCTTCCAGAGTGTTCCTTTCACTGCTGTCTAAAACCGAACCTCCCCCCAAGAAGAGGGAGAAAGGAAGAAAAGTACTAGGGATGTGTGAGAACACCTTCGAGTTTGGCCCCCACGTTTCCTCCCCGGCTCCGGTGGCGAGTCTGGACTCAGATGGTGAAGGATGCAGAGGAGAGGAGAGGTATGGAAACACCTGCTGAGGGAGGAACACTCCTCTAGACCTCTGCTCCATGGAGAGCAGACACTAAACTCCTTGGGAGAGGAGGAAGTGGAAATGGAGAGTTCTGCTATTTCCAGATTTCTGATGGGGCCTTTCCAGGCTGAAACCAAAACACAGGATATAAGTCATAGACGCCCTGGGTTCATTCTAAAGAGGTGGCAGGACTGTTTACTCACGGAAATCTGAGAGGGTTAACGGTGAATCGTGTTGATGCTGGTTTAAGGTGGAGGTGGTTTTGTGCCAGCTCTTGCTCTGTCTCCCTCACATCTGTCTCCCATTGTTATCTTCCTGATTTCACATTTGTCAGTCATAGTGTGGGGGAAAGGTGGGGAACCAGTTGTTTCCAATCACTGCCAGCTGTAAGCACACAAAACCTGAATGCAGACCACTTCAGCCACTAAGCACTGCTTTTATCTGACTATATTGTTGGGCACAGAGTCAGATACAACTGAAGTGACTTAGCAGCAGCAGCAGAACATATATATAAGGCTACTCCAGCATGGGAGCCAAGACACCCATCATTCAAATAACCCCCAGAAAGCCACCACTAGAAACACATGTGAGTATCAATTATATTCTTTTTTCTGTGTTTTTTTTAATTGAAGTATAGTTGATTTGGGCTTTCCTGGTGGCTCAGACGGTAAAGAATCCACCTGCAATGCGGGAGACCTGGGTTTGATCCCTGGGTTGGGGAGATTCCCTGGAGGAGGGCATGGCAACCCACCCAGTATTCTTGCTTGGAAAATCCCCAAGGATAGAGGAGCCCATACAGTCCATGGGGTCACAAAGAGTCGGACACAACTGAGTGACTAAGCACAGCACAGCACAGTTGATCTACAGTGTTGTGTTAGTTTCTGGTGTACAGCAAAGTGATTTAGTTTTATTTATATTTACACATGGAGAAGGCAATGGCACCCCACTCCAGTACTCTTGCCTCGAAAATCCCATGGATGGAGAAGCCTGGTGGGCTGCAGTCCATGGGGTCACTAAGAGTCAGACATGACTGAGTGACTTAACTTTCACTCTCATGCATTGGAGAAGGCAATGGCAACCCACTCCAGTGTTCTTGCCTGGAGAATCCCAGGGACGGGGGAGCCTGGTGGGCTGCCGTCTATGGGGTCGCACAGAGTCGGACACGACTGAAGCGACTTAGCAGCAGCAGCACATATTCTTTTCCATTATAAGATATTGAATACAGTTCCCTGTGCTATACAGTTTACTTATTTTATATATAGTAGTTTGTATCTGCTAATCTCAAACTCCTAACTGATTCTTTCCCCCTTGAGTGTCTTTTTAAAAACAAATGAACTTTAAAAAAAAAAAAAAACACTTCAGTTAGTTGGAATTCAACTAACTAGAATTCTTACTTAGGATTGCAAGCTATAAAGAAAAGAAGCAAAAGGATTTTTTAAAGAGGAAAAGAATAGCTATTTATTGTGTCACTGCTATGTGCCAGTAAGTTATTTTTCTATAATACGTACACCAACCCTAGGGAAACTCTAAGTGTTAAAGAGGTAAGTAACCTAGTCAAGATCAAACCACCATTTGCAATGGCAGAAGCAAAATTCAACTCCAGGTTTTATCTGCTATGCTGTATTTATCTCTTTTTTTTTTTTAAGTCCTAAGTCATGTTGTAGGTAAGAATTTTATACTTGCTAGGGTAATCATTAGTGCTGTTCACCAAATATTTTCAGATTTCCACCTTTGAGACACAGAAAAGGAAAACACTTGGTAGCTCAGATGGTAAAGAGTTTGCCTGCAATTCTGGAGACCCAGATTCAAGCTCTGGGTCGGGAAGATCCTCTGGAGAAGGAAATGGCAACCCACTCCACTATTCTTGCCTGGAGAATTCCATGGACAGAGGAGCCTGGCAGGCTACAGTCCATGGGGTTGCAAAGAGTCAGACATGACTGAGTTACTTCAATTTCTTTTCTTTCCTGGCACCTCCTGTTTGGGTGGGGCCCTGTGACTGATTTAGGCCATTGAGTTGTGAGAAGAAGAAATAGAAGTGATATGTGTCACCTGTGGATGAAGGTCCTTAATCATTGATGGGAGACCTCCCAGAGCTCTCTTCCCTTCCATGAATAGCCACGTTCCAGCTGCAACAGCACAGGTCCTGAAGTGAGGATCCAGCTGACCCAAAGTCAATGTGTTGTGTATGCCTGAAATTTGGAGGTCATTAGATGCTGCAACACAATCTAGCCCACCCCGACTGATACAGTCACAACCTAGGGAGTACAAAGATGTATCATTATTTCCCTTTAACTGAACTTAGTAAGTCCTCGCTTCTACCAGTGTAAAAAAAAACAATCCAGTCTTGTCCATTNATGCTGCAACACAATCTAGCCCACCCCGACTGATACAGTCACAACCTAGGGAGTACAAAGATGTATCATTATTTCCCTTTAACTGAACTTAGTAAGTCCTCACTTCTACCAGTGTGAAAAAAAACAATCCAGCTTGTCCATTCAATCCATTTTTCTGTAAAGCTCAGCTATGTTTCAAGGAAGAACTACTTGGTCAGCTCTAGGTCCATTGTCTTCCTTTCCCAATGGGGACTGGGGGGAGTAAATCTAAGTTTTGAATAACGGAGAGAGTAAGAAGTATAGTTACGGGTCCCACAGCAAGAGGTACAGGATGAGACCTTTGCCCTAAGGCTGTCTTCTTACCTGGAGGCCATCACAGCTATGTAACTTTCCTCTCGATCTTTGTGGTAGATGTCAAGCACTGTCATGACTGCTGAATACTAGATAGACAACTTTGCCCCCTCTTCATCCCAACCAACGGAGAAGGCAATGGCACCCCACTGCAATACTCTTGCCTGGAAAATCCCATGGGCGGAGGAGCCTGGTAGGCTGCAGTCCATGGGGCCGCGAAGAGTCAGACAGGACTGAGCGTCTTCACTTTCACTTTTCGCTTCCATGCACTGGAGGAGGAAATGGCAACCCACTCCGGTGTTCTTGCCTGGAGAATCCCAGGGACAGGGGAGCCTGGTGGGTTGCCGTCTATGGGGGCACACAGAGTCGGATACGACTGAAGCGACTTAGCAGCAGCAGCATCCCAACCAAAGACCTCTGGGGTCTACTAACCCTCTTATAAAAGTTCTTGTCCCTCCACACGAATCTTTAGTCCTCAAGACCTTCAAGATGCTGTGAAGTAATCCCCAAGTAATTCATTCATTTGCAGGGACCACTGTTGGCACCATGGCTGATGGCAGGGCAGGGAGGTGGTTTCATAACAGTCAGGCCATGCCCCTAGGCTACATCTTCCTGAGCAAGGCACAAGTGCCTACCTACCTCAGGCCCCATCCCCCTCAACTCTCTGCGGTTTCTATCAGTCTTATTCTACATGCAGCTTCTGAGATTAAACCCAAGGAGAGGGGAGTAGGGTTAGTCGACAGAGCGCTGAACCTTCTCACAAGGAAGCTCATCAGCATTGCCCTCTCTTGCTCTCCTTTCCCAATTCTCTTGTGCCTCCTCCTTTGGGATAGAAAACTATCTCTTCTGTCAGCACTATTCAGAGTGCTGGTTCGCAATAAGAAAAGGACACTGTGCCAGCTCATAAATCCACACGTTGCTTCCTTCATCGACAGTCTGACTACCAAAAGCAAAAGTGCCAACTAAACTAAACAGTGTTCATTGTCATAAAGCTGATTTACATTCTGTTATGAGCTCCTTATCTCAGTAATAAACAGTTCTCAGGAGGCAGTGTATTTTGCTGTGCATCCCCCCCTATTCTGTGATTTGTGGATAAATGTTATGCCCAGTTTCCTTCCGGAGTTGGCTTTTGATGTTCAAAGCCAGCTTTTGGAATTTAAAAAACTTTCCACTCTCTGGAACCTAGTCTTTCAAGATTATTATTTCAGCTATGAGTTTAAAACAACCCCATTCAACCATCCAATTGATGTCTTTGTTCCATTCTGTATCTGCCCTCATCCTGAGAATAGCTTTTTAAAAATCATTGCTGAGAGACTGTTGGGAAAAAGCTAATTTTTTTAACTTGGGCTGTTGAATTTTTTAACTGTATTTCCTCTCTTCCCTATGAGTTTTAAAGTAAATACTCTATAAATGAGAATTCATTCTCTGAGTATTCAGATTAATCAATATTTGCCTAGCATTTTTAACTGTTAGTCATTTTTAAAATTTTTCATTGAACTATAGTTGATTCACAATTTTGTGTTAGTTTCAGGTATGCAGCAAAGTGATTCCACTATACACACACATATATATGTAATTTTTTTTCAGATTCTTTTCCATTGCAGGTTATTACAATATACTGAGTACAGTTCCCTGTGCTATGAAGTAGTTCCTTTTGGATTATCTATTTTATGTATATATTTTGGTCCCAAATTCCTAATTTATCCTTCCCCCCACCCTCCTTCAGACTGTTAGTCATTTTGAATCTGTTCTCTTCTAACAACATAGTCAGAAAGTTATCTGACTTACATGATGTTTACTGAAAATGTGTAATGATATGAGTAAGTGCTTCTGATGCCATGGACAGAAAAAAAGAGGATTACAATACTGAGTTTCAGTGTGAGAATAACTTCAAAAATAGCCCCCCAAAGACTAGCTAAAATCAATAGAAATATATATGTCTATTCATATTTGTAATTTATATAGTATTCTTTAATAGAGAAAATAATTTTGTTTTATTTTTAAGAGATTCAACTTCCCAACTGACTTATAACTTGAACAATATTTACTCATAGCTTTATGTTTTGCCTTACATTGTTCTTTAGATGGTTTATCTCCTCAGCTTCTTTTACAAGTATCTTTTCTGCAATGTTTGAATAATCTTTGAAGGTCATTAAATGCTTCAATTGTGGTACATTATCATCATCAACCCATTTCAGACCCATTGAAGACCTGTCTCCTTATACCTGAGTGTCCTTCCAACCCAGCTTCCAGATACCCATATTTGCCACATGTCTAGGAATATGTGTGTATACCTATATGCTGCATATACAACACTGATCTCTGTGTAAATGTGCTTCCACTGCAATCCTGTGCTATGCAGTCTCTTAATTTGCTCATCCAGTACAGTGTTTTGAAGATTTATCCCATTATTAAACACATCTTTAAAAAAAATATTTTATTGAGGTATAGTTGGTTTACAATGTTGTGTTAATTTCTGCTCTACAGCAAAGTGATTCAATTATACATGTATACATCCTTTTTCATATTCTTTTTCATTAAGGTCTATCACAGGGTATTGAATATGGTTCCCTGTGCTATACAATAGGATCTTTGATCACCACTATCTAATCCAGAACAGCTTCACACTCCCAAAGAAACTCCAGACCTACTATATAGTACAGGGAACTCAATACTCTGTAATGGCTTATGGGAAAAGAATCTTAAAAAGAGTAGATATACGTATACATATAACTGATTCACTTTGCTGTACACCTTAAATTAACACAATATTGTAAATCAACTATACATCAATAGAAATTTTTTAAAAGGACTTCCTTGGAGGTACAGTGGATAAGAACTGCCTTCCAGTGCAGGGAATGACAGTTCCATCCCTGGTGGGAAGCTAAGTAAGGTCCCACATGCCTCATGGTAAAAAACTCATGAGGTAACATGGGTTCTTGTAACAAGTTCAATAAAGCCTTTAAAAAAAATTTGAGCAACTCAAGAGAAAGGAGAAAAGGAGAGAAAAGATTTGGGAGAGAACAGGAAATTTCTGCATTTTTCTACTGTTTCAGAAAACTAGAATTCTCTGCCAACCAGAAATGCTTCTCCCCACTTTTCCTGTGCCCACGCATCTAGATCTGAATGCTTTCATAAGCCCAGAAAACTCAGCACACATATGGCCAGTGTTGAGCAAAGGACAATGAATAAATGCAAGTCACCCCCTCGTTCTTTCCCTCTGCTTTCTGGCTCTCTAACTTGACCGGCTCCCACCTGGGCCATCCTGGTCTTCCTCTGTGCGATTTGAGTAGCTGAGTAGGCAGTAGTGGAGAGGGCTGCAGAGGAGGTCAGCAGTGAAGCTTAATTACAAGTCAACACCATTTCTTTCCGATTGCTGTGGGGAGGAAGTGCAGTTAAGATCAGCGAAAGTGCTCAGAGGAGCTTGGAAGACAGCCTCTCGGCCAATATAGGATAAGCTTTTATTGTCACTGCTATTAGTAAAACAGATATTCTCAAAGAATTCCTCCAACCAGTGACAGGACTTGGAAAATTGCTGTCCCTTTATTGGCTGCTGAAGCCAAATAAAAATCAAATTAAAGTTTAATTCACTTCATTATTTTCTTCATGGCAGCTCTCCTTGGCCAGCCTTGAGGCACAGCCAACTATCTCCTCCTCCATGGCGTATATCACCTGCAGCCTGAAGCTCCCAGAGTTCAGCCGCTCCTTTTCCCTCACCCAGAGTCCCATGTGGGTGGTATTTTTTTAATACATATATTTTATTGAAGTATAGTTGACTTACGATGTTTCAGGTATACAGCAAAGTGATTCAGTTATACAAATACACATATATTATTTTTGAAACTATTTTCCATCATATTTTATTACAAGATATTGACTATAGTTTGCTACGGAATACAGCAAACCTTTGTTGCTTATTGCCTATCTTGTTGCATATTTTTTAATTAGAAATCTAGCATTTTATTCATACTAAGTCAAACAAGTGGAATCAAAATGCCACAATTCTTTTAGTTAGGCAAAAATTAATACGTTTTCCAAAATATATGTATTAACACATATATAAATATGTATCAGTTCAGTTCAGTCGCTCAGTCATGTCCGACTCCTTATGACCCCATGAATCGCAGCACGCCAGGCCTCCCTGTCCATCACCATCTCCTGGAGTTCACTCAAACTCACGTCCATCGAGTCGGTGATCAATATGTATAGTATACATATTATATCTATGGCAAATAGATGGGGAAACAATGGAAACAGTGACAGACTTTATTTTCTTCAGCTCCAAAATCACTGCTGATGGTGACTGCAACCATGAAATTAAAAGACATTTGCTCCTTGGAAGAAAAGCTTTGACAAACCCAGTGTATTAAAAAGCAGAAACATTACTTTACCGAAAAGGTTCGTACATTCAGTGCTATGGTTTTTCCAGTGGTCATGTATGGATGTGAGGATTGGACCGTAAAGAAGGCTGAGCACTGATGAATTAATGCTTTTGAAATATGTTGTTGGAGAAGACTCTTGAGCGTCCCTTGGACTGCAAGGAGATCAAACCAGTCAATCCTAAAGGAAATCAACCCTGAATATTCATTGGAAGGACTGATGCTGAAGCTGAAGCTCCAATACTTTGACCACCTGATGCAAACAGCTGACTCACTGGAAAAGACCCTGATGTTAGTAAAGATTGAAGGCAGGAGGAGAAGGGGACAACAGAGGACAAGATTGTTGAATGACATCTCTGATTCAGTGGACATGAGTTTGAGCAAGCTCTGGGAGATAATGAAAGACAGGGAGGCCTGGTGCCCTGCAGTCCATGGGGTCACAGTCAGACACAACTGAGCCACTGAACAGCAGCGAAAAAAAAGCTTGTCTACTACACTGGAAAAAAGCTTGAGAAAGAACATCAAAGAAAAGAAGAGATGGAGAAATTGGAGAACATAAACTGAAATGAAATGGGAGCACTGAATATGAAATAGAAAAAGTGAAGCAAACTAGATAAAAGTAAAGGATCATCATACAGTGGCTGCTCATCAGGAACATATCTTAGGAGCTCTGGAGCAAAAAAGCAATACTGAATATTTATAGTTTTCAAAAAATTTCAAGATAATTCTGATATGCATCTGGATTTTTAAAAGTGATTACAGGTTTTTCTATTAGATCCTAATTTTGGTGATATAGAGTTATATTATTTTTCTGTTGACCAATCATGATATAATGGTATCAAGTTGAGTGGTAGTTACATAATCACAAGAGTAAAAAATGTTTATCAGTTTTCACAATCAATAGCCAAACAAAAAAATAACACACAATTGCAAGCCATAATAGGAGCATGATTAACTTAACAATATAAAATAATTACATACAGTTTGGGGGTCAAGCAGAGTGATGTGGTAAGTGGAAGTGCATACATGCACGTGTTTTCATCCACCCAGCCATTCTATGTCTTTTGGTTGGTGCAGTTAAACCATTTATATTTAAGATAACTATCAATATGTATGATCCTATTACCATTTTCTTAATTGTTTTGGGTTTATTTTCTGTAGGTAGGGCTTTTCCTTCTCTTGTGTTTCCTGCCTAGAGAAGTTCCTTTAGCATTTGTTGTAAAGCTGGTTTGGTGGTGCTGAATTAACTTTTGCTTGTCTGGAAAGCTTTTGATTTCTCCATCAAATCCAAAGGGGAGTCTTGCTGGGTAGAGTATTCTTGGTTGTAGTTTCTTCCCTTTCATCACTTTAAATATGTCTTGCCATTCCCTTCTGACTTGTAGAGTTTCTGTTGAGAAATCAGCTGATAGCCTGATGGCCATTCTCTTGTATGTTATTTGTCTCTTTATCTTTCTTGTTTTTAATATATTATCTCTGTCTTTCATTTTTGTCAGTTTGATTGCTGTCT
>SJYV01037296.1:0-14047 GCA_006410875.1 Neotragus pygmaeus | reverse complement strand
CTAAGTCCATCCATATTGTTACAAATGACATTATTTCATTCTTTTTAATGTTTGAGTAATATTCCATTGCATATATGTTCCACATCTTTATCCATTCCTCTGTCAATGGATATTTAGATTGCTTTTGTGTTGTCACTATTTAAACAGTGCTGCTATAAACGGTAGGGTGGATGTATCCTTTCAAATTAGAGTTTTCTTTCTTTCTTTCTTTCTTTCTTTTTTTTTTTCTGGATATATGCCTAGGAGAAGGAATACATGGTAATATGGTAGCTCTATGTTTAGTTTTTTAAGGATCCTCCGTACTGTTCTCCATAGTGGCTATACCAGTTTAAATTACCACCAACAGTGTAGGAGGATTCCCTTCTCTCCTCTCCTTCTCCAGCATTTATTGTTTGTGAATTTTTTGATGATAGACATTCTGGCTCATGTGAGGTGATATCTCATTGCAGTTTTTATTTGCATTTCTCTAATAATTATCAATGTTGAACATCTTTTTAATGTGTTTATTGACCATCTGTATGTCTTCTTTGGAAAAATGTCTATTTAAGTCTTCTGCCTATTTTTTTCATTGGATTGTTTGCTTTGATGCTATTAGGCATCATGAGCTGTTTGAAAATTTTGGAAACTAATCCTTTGTTGGTCACATCATTTGAAAGTCCTAGCTACAGAAATTGAAGAAGAAAAAGAAGTAAAGGGAATCCAAATTGGAAAAGAACAAGTTAAACTGTTACTCTTTGCAGATGACATGATTCTATACAAAAAGATCCTAAAGATCCTACTTAGAAAACTACTAGAACTCATCAATGAATCTGATAGTGGCAGGTTACAAAATTAATACACAAAAATCTATTGCATTTCTATACACTAACAGTGAAAGATCAGAAAGAGAAATTTTAAAAAAAATTACATTTACCATCACATCAAAAAGAATACAATATCCTAGGAATAAGCCTGCCTAAGAAGACAAAATATCTGTACTCTGAACACTATAGGACACTGATGAAAGAAACTGAGGAAGGTGCAAAAGGATGGGAAAATATGCCAACTTTGTGGGTTGGAAGAATCAATATAGTTAAAATGGCTATACTACCCAAAGCAATGGATGTGAGAGTTGGACTGTGAAGAAGGCTGAGCGCTGAAGAATTGATGCTTTTGAACTGTGGTGTGGACTCTTGAGAGTCCCTTGGACTGCAAGGAGATCCAACCAGTCCATTCTAAAGGATATCAGCCCTGGGATTTCTTTGGAAGGAATGATGCTAAAGCTGAAACTTTGGCCACCTCATGCGAAGAGTTGACTCATTGGAAAGGACTCTGATGCTGTGAGGGATTGGGGGCAGGAGGAGAAGGGAATGACAGGATGAGATGGCTGGATGGCATCACTGACTTGATGGACGTGAGTCTGAGTGAACTCCAGGAGTTGGTGATGGACAAGGAGGCCTGGTGTGCTGCGATTNAGGATGAGATGGCTGGATGGCATCACTGACTTGATGGACGTGAGTCTGAGTGAACTCCAGGAGTTGGTGATGGACAAGGAGGCCTGGTGTGCTGCGATTCATGGAGTCGCAAAGAGTCGGACATGACTGAGTGAATGGACTGAACTGAACTGAACCCAAAGCAGTCTACAGATTCAGTGTAATCCCTATCAAATAATGGCATTTGTCATGGAACTAGAACAAAAAAAAACTTAAAATTTGTATGCAGACACAAAAGACCCTGATAGCCAAAACAATCTTGAGAAAGAAAAATGGAGCCAGAGGAATCAAGCTCCCAAACTTCAGACTATATTACAAAGCTACAGTCATCAAAATGGTATGGTACTAGCACCAAAATAGAAATATAGATCATTGGAACGTGATAGAAAGCCCAGAAATAAACTTATGCACCTATGGTCAATTAATCTATGACAAAGGAGGCAAGACTAAACAATGTTGGAAAGACAGTCTCTTCACCAAATGGTGCTGGGAAAACTGGACAGCTGTGTTGATAAAACAAAATTAAAGCATACACAAAAGTAAGATCAACATGGATGAAAGACCTAAATGTGAGACCAGACACCATAAAACTCCTAGAGGAAAACATTGACAGACTACGCTCTGACATAAATCACAACAAGATCTTTTTTGGTCTGTCTCCCAGAATAATGAAAATAAAAACAAAAATAATTAAAAAATGGAATCTACTTAAACTCAAAAACTTTTGCACAGCAAAGTAAACAATAAACAAAACAAAATGTAGAGACACCTACAGATAGGGAGAGAATATCTCCTCTCTTCTCGCCTGAAGAGCCTGTGTTCTTAAAGACCTAATTTAAACCTATCCTGAATTCCTTCGTCAAAATGTTGCTCTTGCTTAGAACTCCCCTAGCATTTCATCTTTTTCAAAAAGAATTGTCTTTTCCTGCTCTCCTCCTAGTTACTTCAATACTTTCTCTCTTCCAGTGGGCTCAATATTCTTTGGGACAGAGTCTAAGTTAAATTGACCTTTGATTTCTCACACTGCCTTCTATAACACGTCTCTTCTCATGAATGTTAATAAAGGCATGCTGAATTAATGAATTCCAGGAACTACTATGGAGTGAAAGGCAAAGCCTATCTCCTAAGGAAGGAGACTCATAACTTGCCACCATGAGCATTATTTAGCAGAAACACTAGGAGACAATTAGCTACACCTTACATTGTATTGGGCTCTTTCTAGACATTTAGAAATTGGCTAACATGACAGAGGTAACTGACTGCATAATTTGATATATGAAAATATTGTTAAAGACGATCATTAAAGGTACACATATTGAGTGCCTATTGTGAGTATAGCAAAAAATACACTAGAGATGTTTCTAGAAGTAGAAGAAATCATCCTTGCCCTTAGGGAGCTTACAGTTTGGTTGGTGAGGGGGAAAAAAATGATGTTAGAAAATAAACAAGACTTATGAAGTAATGTGTAAACACATGTATGGGTCTTCCTTGACTTGAATGTCAGGTTATATCCTGACAAACTTATTGTAAGTTTACAATGTCTTAAGTGATAAAGTGCATTTGATACACCTAAAATACTGAATGTCAAGCTTAGCCTAGCCTGCCTTACATGTGCTCAGAACAACTTACATTAGCCCACAGTTTTGTAAAATCATCTAACGCAAAGCCTACTATTTTTCTAGTCAAGTATTGAATACCTCTTGTAATATATTGGAAACTGTGCTGAAAGCGAAAAACAGAATGGTTGTATGAGTACAGAATGATTGTAAGTATAACAGTTGTTCATCTTGGGATGGCTGGAAAATGATGCCCAGCGTCATGAGAGAGGATTGTTCCACTTATTGTTAGCCTGGGAAAAGGTCGAAATTCAAAATCTGAAATTAGATTTTTACTGAATGTGTATGACTTTTGAACCATCATTAAGTTGGAAAACTAAGTCAAACCACTGTAGGTCAGGAACTGTCTGTATATAGTGTGTACACACTTGATGAAGAAATGTCCATATATTTGTGGAGAAAAGAAGTTACCTGAAAGGACAGTCATTCAAGGTTATTTCGAAAGGAGGAGGTGGTGATGGAGGGAACAAGTATTCTGGGTGTTTCCTGCTCATCTCACAGGATCTGCTCTTCACCCTTGTCACCCCTTTTTGTGCGCCGGTGGCTCCCCTTGATGCATGGCATAGACCCTCTGCTGTGGTGTCAGCATCCAGTTGTGTTCAGTCAATGAAGGGACTGTCAGGAGCTGGAGAGACTTGATGGGCAGGGGAGGGTGAGGTTGGAACCCCCATTTCCTTTCCTAGGATGCAGGTCGGCTGCATTCTTCTCAAGAGGATGCCAATTCCAATCAGGCAGGACTCTCCAATTTATGACTTTCCTTGGAGAAGGAAATGGCAACCCACTCCAGAACTCTTGCCTGGAGAATCCCAGGGACGNTTTTTCCAGTGGTCATGTATAGATGTGAGAGTTGGACTGTGAAGAAAGCTGAGCACCAAAGAATTGATGCTTTTGAGCTGTGGTGTTGGAAAAGACTCTTGAGAGTCCCTTGGACTGCAAGGAGATCCAACCAGTTCATTCTAAAAGAAATCAGCCCTGGGTGCTCATTGGAAGGAATGATGCTAAAGTTGAAACTCCAGTACTTTGACCACTTCATGCGAAGAGTTGACTCATTGGAAAAGACTCTGATGCTGGGAGGCACTGGGGACAGGAGGAAGAGGGTTTGACCGAGGATGAGATGGCTGGATGGCATCACGGACTCGATGGACGTGAGTCTGAGTGAACTCTGAGAGATGGTGATGGACAGGGAGGCCTGGCGTGCTGCAATTCATGGGGTCACAAAGAGTCAGACATGACTGAGCGACTAAACTGACTGACTGACTGATGAGTGTACAGAAAAAGAGAGTCTAACTTCTCCAAAAACAAGATGAGTGTTTTTGGGTATTCATGAGGGAGAGGAGAAGGCAATGGCACCCCACTCCAGTACTCTTGCCTGGAAAATCCCATGGACAGAGGAGCCTGGTGGGCTGCAGTCCATGGAGTCGGGAAGAGTCGGACACGACTGAGCGACTTCACTTTCACTTTTCACTTTCATGCATTGGAGAAGGAAATGGCAACCCACTCCAGTGTTCTTGCCTGGAGAATCGCAGGGACAGGCGGAGCCTGGTGGGCTGCCATCTATGGGGTCGCACAGAGTTGGACACAACTGAAGTGACTTAGCAGCAGCAGCAGCAGCAGCAAGGGAGAGTTCCTTAAAAATCGCTCTCAAACTTGGCATGAATGGGCTAACTATAAAAGACTGGGAAGAAATTATAAATTTTTAATTTACAAATTTAATTTCTTGCTCCATTTTAAAGAAACCAACAGGAAACAGAAGTTGTAAATGATAAATTACAGGAATGGAAAGCAGACAATGAGAAACTCCACTGAATAGCTATACTCTGTACATAAATGTGACAGCTACCAGCTGATAGCTCAGCTGGTACAGAATCTGCCTGCAGTGCAGGAGACCCTGGTTCAATTCCTGTGTCAGGAAGATCCCTGGAGAGGGGATAGGCTACCTACTCCAGTATTCTTGGGCTTCCTTCATGGCTCAAATGGTGAAGAATCTGCCTGCAATGCAGGAGACCTGGTTGGATCCCTGGGTTGGCAAGATCCCCTGTAGGGGGATCACAGTCCATGGGGTTACAGAATCAACACAGCACATACCTAAACGTGATATAAATTAAAATAAAAATCACAAGAGACTTCCCCCTGTGGTACAATTGTTAAGACTTTGAACTCCCAATGCAAGTTATATGGGTTCGATCCCTGGTTGGAGAACTAAAATCCAAAGGCCACGTAGTGCAGTGAGAAAATAAATAAAAAATGACTATCTTAAGGTTTATAAATCATTTAAAAATCTTTCTCTGCTCTCACTAACATTCAATTAACCAAGTTGCATTTGGCATTGATGACAGCAGATTAGAGGGCTTCTACTTTGGTTTTAAACATCAGTGTGAATACATCTGCTGTGACAAAAAGATGGATCCATCTCAGGAAAGAAGATACCAGCTGGGTAATTGAAACTAAGACAAGGAGAATAAAAGTCTGTGTATGCCAGTACCCTGATGTGTGACTTTCCCATAGGGTATGAATGCAAGGTTTGGATGAGTTTATTTAGGGCAACACTGCACTTTTGTCTTTCTTTCTCAAGTAAAGGATGCTTCTGACCTGAGTCACTGGGGACTCTGTCTTCTACCTGGTCCACTGGAATTTTCCCAACGTGGTAGGTGCAGTTCATTCTGTTCAGACCACAAGAGGCCAAACTAGAAATGTATAGCCTAGAAGATTCTCCCAGCTATACAACCTAATGATCTATTGAGGCAGGCTCTCAAAAAATGTGTTTCTCAAAACTGGTGTTAATAGTTTGTCATGAAAAAAAATTCTGACGTCAAGACAACTTGAGGTTAAATGAAATGAATTTTTCTGACTGTGAGACTATGCCAGAAGAATTATTTTATATATTGTTTTATATATTTCATATAAACTATATATATTATAAAATATATTATATATATATATATTTGGCAGTGCTTGGGTCTCTGGATCTTAATTGGGACATGTGGGATCTAGTGGCCTGCTGCTGCTGCTGCTGCTAAGTCGCTTCAGTCATGTCCAACTCTGTGCGGCTCCATAGACGGCAGCCCACCAGGCTCCCCTGTCCCTGGGATCCTTCAGGCAAGAACACTGGAGTGGACTGCCATTTCCTTCTCCAATGCATGAAAGTGAAAAGTGAAAATGAAGTCACTCAGTCGTGTCTGACTCTTCCCGACTCCATGGACTGCAGCCTACTAGGCTCCTCTGTCCATGGGATTTTCCAGGCAAGAGTACTGGAGTGGGGTGCCATTGGATTCTTCTCTAGCGCCCTGACCAGGGATCAAACTGGGGCCCCTGCATTGGGAACAGAGTCTTAGCAACTGGACCACCAGGGAAGTCCCCAGAATTATTCTTCAAGAATTTTTCTTAATTCTTCACTCTTCCTCCCATGTGACTCTGAGAAAGATTCTCAATTCAGGGGTATATCCTGATTTACACTTTAAGTGCTCTTGGGGACCATGAGTCTCCAAGTGTTATTGCTATTTATTCAGAAGGCCATCCTGAAGAATATCTATCAGGATTAGTAATGGGTTCCATGGAACCCATTTTGGGAAATGACATTACAATTGCTGACCCAACAGCAATTGTCCACTTTGCGTGACAGAGCCTCAATTTTTGCCCAAGTGTCCAGTACTCCTCCCATGTGACTCTGAGAAAGGTTCTTAATCCAGGGGCAAATCCTGATTGCTCTAAGTCCAGCATTAAAGTCTATCTAGCTTGCCAGTGATTAGATTAGACATGAGCATGTGATGAAATCTGACCTTAAGACTTGAGGTTAAGTTGGCTAGTGGGGTGGGGCAAGGGAGACGAGAGGTTTCATAGCCCTTATAAAGAGATACATGTGGAGAAACATACCCTCTTTTTCTGCTGGATGTTGTTGAATGTGGACATGACTCCTGGAGCAGTGGCAGCCATATTGGGACCGTGAGGGTAACTAGCTGAGAGCAAAACTCACACTATGTGGATGGCAGAGCAAAAAGATAGCAGGAGTCTGGGTTCTTGCTGATGCTGTTGCACCTCCAGATTAACTGATCCTGAGACTTCCCTACCTCTGGAGTGTTGTTATGTACAATTAGAAATATCCTTATTTAAAAAGACCTGTGCTGTCCAATAATGGTAGCTACTAGCTGTATGTGGTTATTCAGTACTGGATTGAAAATATTTAGTACAGAAAAGAATGTAAAATATCTCACTAATAACTATATACTGATTACATGTAGAAATGATAGTTTTTTGGATAACGAGTTAAATAGAAGATGTGACATTGTAAAGCAATTTTCCACCAATTTTTTTAAAAGATGTGATTAAAATTGATTTCACATTTTAAAATGTGGCTACTAGAAGATTTTAAATTACATTTGGAGCCCACATTATATTTCTGTTGGGAAGTGTTAGTTTTAGGTCATTTGGAAGTTAGGGCTTTCTGTTACTTACAGACAGAAAAAAATATCCTAAAAGATACAGGTATAATCATTCTAATTTTACAGCCAGGAAAATTGAAATGAAAAATGTAAATGACTTGCTCATGATTATACCAGTGTGGCAGTTGTTGGAGATCACAGCTGAGCATCCAGACCAGTGCCTTCTTGGCACCTCTAAGAACCTGAGAATACCCTTTACAAGTTAAAGGTTCAGGAGCCTTCACCCAAATCACAGCCCTAAAGAAGTGCAACCATTCAGAAACCCACAGGGAGGTAAAGCAATTATCCTTCAATAAAAAAGAAATTAACTTTTTAAAAGTATATAAAGGAAATAAAAGTGTGATTAAGAAAAAACAGAGAAATCCTCAGGGAGTGTAGGAGACACAGAGTCCACTTTGAGACAGAGAAGAGATATGTGGATTAGACCATGAATTCTGCCTTCAAATACAGACTAGACACCGAGAAAACCATTCCCTCTGGCCAGTGACACCTGCCTATTTCTAGGAAACTGTCTGAGATCCAAATGTCAATGTCCCTAACGGACTGAAGAGAGATAGAAAGGAAGGAATCAGGATAGGTTCCTCTCCGGGGGTCCCCACTGTCCATGGAAGTCCTCAACTGACAGTCCAGTGTCTGCATGACCTGGTTCCAGCTCACTTTCTCAGTTTCGTCTTCCCAAATCCACTAAAGCCCACTTTCAAAGCCACTTGCTTCAGAAAACTACCCAGGCCACCTCCTTCCTCCAAACACTCATCACTTCATACCACTAAGAGCTGCTGTCTTGTCAATATCTTGTCTGTTTTGTCCAACAGCCTTCCCTGATCCTTTTTCCCAGGTCCTCTATTTAGGAGTTAGCTCAAGATCTTTGGGCAGGACCATGGAAGCCTCATCAACAGATTCAGACAGGGGTCAGACATGACTGAAGCGACTTGGCACACACACACCAAGTTCTTCTCAAGACTCAATGGAAGACAACTCTTGTGGCTTCCTAGGTGGCGCGAGTGGTAAAGAACCCACCTGCCAATGTGGGAGACATAAGAGATGTGGGTTCAATCCCTAGATCGTGAATATTCCCTGGAGTAGGAAACGGCAACCCACTCCAGTATTTTTGCCTGGGAAATTCCATGGACAGAGGAGGCTAGGGGTCTACAGTCCCTAGGGTTGCAAAGAGTCGGACACAACTAAAGCAACTTGGCATGCATGTACGTGACAGGTAGGGGAGTGAGGACCAGGGAGTCCAATGTACCCCCAAATCAGACCAGGTAAACCAGGTATGCACATTATGGTGAACACACGTGCCCACACCATGGACCCCCACATAGATGCTCTTGAGTAGAGGGGACCCATCCCAGCTTAGCTCTAACCCACCTTGGTAATGACCACGGACCCTGTGTCCCAGTGAGAGCAAGTCAAGCAAGCCTCAGCCATCTCTAGGGGCAGCAAAGAATAATGGAAATTGCTTGGGCTTCAGAATCAAACCTGACTCTGCATCTCTCTTTAACACCCCAGAACACCCTCCTCTTCATCACCCCCCCATCCACCTAGTCCGGCTGCACAAGTTCTCCCAGAGAGACAATAGCATCTTCCCCCGTCTCTGCCTCCCCGGATACCCACTTCAATCCACCCTTTGCTGCCACCGGAGTCCTCTCCCTTCTAAGATGCAGATCTGATCACATAAAACCTGGTTTGTGACAGCTTCCCAGTGCCTTGAGGAAGGATTGTCCCCTAGGAAACAGGTTCTGAGGCTGAGACTGCATGTGGGTGATTTTGGCGGGAGGGGGACTCTCAGGACAAACATCTGTAAGGAAGGTGTTTGTGGAAGTTTCCATAAGCGGAAGAAGCTGAACAGATCCCATGGGGTCACTGGAGCTGGTATGACCCTTCAGAGTAGTTTGAAATTGAAACAAGGAGGCTTTGTACTCTGACATCAACTCATTAACTGTGGGTCACCCCCAGAAGGAGGCCTTTTGACAGAAGGCAGTGCCTAGCTAAGAGCCATCAGCAACCCACATTCCCAGGAAGTAGGGGAATAAGAACCCTGGTCCTGAGGGATGTCTGGTGGTGTCACACAGCTCCTCTGTAAGAATGAAATTCAAACTCCTCGTTGTGACCCCAGAAACCCTCATGGCCTGGGTCCTGCCAACCCTTGTCTCATATACGCCATTCTTCCTCTGAGTCTCTGTGCTCCCACTTTTCTTGAACACAAATGCTCTGTTCCACCTCCAAACTTTCCACCTCCAAACTTTACACTCAATATTCCTTTTATTATAAAAACAGCATTTCTTTTTGGCTGAGCTGGCTCTTTGCTGTTGTGTGGGCTTTCTCTAGTTGCGGCAGGGGCCGCCACTCTCTAGTTGCGGTGTGCAGCCTTCTCCTTGCAGTGGCTTCTCTTGTGGCGGAGCAGGGGCTCTAGGCACACGGGCTTTAGAGGCTGTAGCATGCAGGCTCTAGAGCGTGGGCCCTGGTAGTTTTGGCTCTTGGGCTTAGCTGCTCCAGGGCACGTGGAATCTTCCCAGACCAGGAGTCAAACCCATGTCCCCTACATTGGCAGGTGGATTCTTAACCGCTGGACCACCAGGGAAGTCCTCGATATTCCTTTTGCCTGGCACAGCAGTGTGGTCCTCCAGTCACCCATCCTTCAGATCTTAGCCTCAAGGCTGATATTACTTCCTCCAGGAAGCCTTCTCTGATCATCCGACCAGATTAGGTTCACCCATCATCAGCTCATAAACCCTTCTACTTATCCTTCAAATTATAAATCAGTTCAGTTCAGTCGCTCAGTCGTGTCCGACTCTTTGCGACCCCACGAATTGCAGCACGCCAGGCCNGACCTTAGTCGGCAAAGTAATGTCTCTGCTTTTGAGTATACTATCTAGGTTGGTCATAACTTTTCTTCCAGAGAGTAAGCGTCTTTTAATTTCTTCTGCTTATTTATAAGCCCATGCGTAGCACAAGTGGACGAAGAGATTAGCTGTTCCCCACGCTACCACTCTCCCTCTCAGTGAGAACATTGCCCCCCACATAGTAGGCACTCAATAAATATTGGTCCAGTTGCTCTTGTTTGATTAAAATGCTTTAGATTCCTTTCCGTATGAGTATAGGTGATTCTGTCTCTTTTTTCCTCCTCTCTCTCTCTTAAAAAAAATGTTTTTATTGAAGTATAGTTTCACTTCTATTTTTTTCAGAGGGTTACACCACTTAGCATGCTGGATTATGTTCCCTGGACCAGGGATCCAACCCGCACTGCTTGCAGTGGAAGCATGGAGTCTTAACCCTGGACCTCTGTCTTTTTAATGGTTTTAGTCCTTCCTTGCATGGTCTCATGGATTCACTGAACAGTCCCTTTGGGTGACTGTATAGACAACATTCTGTTTTTGCTGTAACCATCCCAAGGCCTTGCTCTCTGGCTCGCCTGCAAGGTTGCCCCGATGTCTCTTCCCATGGCCCCCAAATGCTCCCTCCCATCAAAGCTCCACTGTCTTCCACTTTCCAGGATTACCACCAGGGGACCCAAAGTGGAGGGGCTGACAGCATGGGTGACCAGCTCCTGGGATCAGGGTTGGTTTGTAGTGGGTGTATAACAAGTCCGGGTAGCCTGCAGGGTTCCTCCACCCCCACACATAGAGGCTGCTCTCCTAGCTTGCATAGGAGGCAGGGGATTAATCGAGTGACACTGCCTGGATGCTGACAATCCTGGAGCCTGGGGGAAAGCAACTTTGCCAGGTCCTGGGTCAGTTCGGCCATGCTGAAGGCCTAGGAAGCCAGGAATAATTGAGGGTGGGGGGCGCAAAGGGATCAAGGGGAGAGGCTCTGGGTTCAGATGCCCCACTGGCTGCTCCGAGGTCCCTGTCTGTGTGCAGGCCTGCGCACAACCCTTACGTCCACGAGGGTTGTTTAACAGGCATCCCTCACCCTCAGTATCCAACACTGAGCTCCTGACCTTACCTCTTTGAATCCTCATCCCATCTCAGCTTAGGGCAATGCCATCCTTTGCAGCTCAGGCCTTGAAACCTTCCCTGACTCCTCTTTCTCTCCACACACCCTCTCTGCAACCCATGAGGCCAATCTATCAGTTCCACCTTCAAAATGGACACAGAGTTTAACCACTTTCCCCACCTCTGCTGCCCCAGGAGGCTGGTCCAAAGCATCGTGGCCTCTGAGCTGTATCATTGCAATAACTGATTCTAATCGATCTCCGCACTTCTACCTGTCTGTACCGTCTCCTCCCCTAGTCTCTCAACACAAAGCAATCCCTTTAAACAAAGCCAGAGCAAATCTTTTTTTTTTTTGGTCATGAGGCATGCAGGAATCTTAGTTCCCTCATCAGAGATGGAACCAATGGCCCCTGCAGTGGAATCGCAGAGTCCTAACATTTAGACCACCAGGAAATTCCCTTATATTACTTAAAAAATTTTTGTAACTTTTTATATTATATTGGAGTATAGCCAATTAAGCATGTGCTGATAGTTTTCAGTGGACAGCAGAAGGACTTGGCCATACATGTACAAGTATCCCCTCTACCCCAAACTCTTCTCCCATCCAGGCTGCCACATAACATTAAGCAGAGTTCTCTCTGCTATACAGTAAGACCTTACTGGTCATCCATTTTAAATACAGCAGCGTGTACCTGTCCATCCCAAACCATGTCACTTTTATAGCCCCCATTTTCCTCAGGATCAAAGCCAGACTCTTAGCACGGCCTCGTAGGCTCTGCACGAACAGCCCTCTCCCCACACTTGTCCCACAGGAACATTACACAGGGGAATGACAGCCTTCTCTGTACATCCCACCAAGGGCCCTGCTGCCAGCTTGTCCTGTCATCAGCAATGTGAAATTTGATCCCTTTGTTAAGATGATATACATAAAGGATTCAAGTTGTATTATAAATAAAAGGAAGGAAAACATGGTGCATGGAACACAGAACCGTGGGCCACCTTCAGGCCTTGGGGTGTCGCCCCCATTCTACACAATTCAAACAGTGGTCAGCAGCACATCACATGCTTGAATGCCTCCAGGCACGAGGTGCTCACTCCTTGCCAGCGGGGAGGGGCTTCTGGAGTTCCTACTGTCCCTGGGTCGCCCTATGGATTCTGCCAGGCAGGTCTGGGCCATTCGACTCCCAGCTATGCAGGTGTAAGTAAGGGAATCAGTCGTGACCAGACCTAACAACCACCTACTCTGTGGCTCCAGATTGGAAAGGGATAGGAGAGAACTAGGTCTAGGACAGGAAGCAAGCCTGTCTGCCTCACCCCACTCTCTGCCCCCAACCAGGGCCCTTAGAAAATGAGACTGGACATTCCTCACAAAGGTGTGGCACCCAGGGCTGGTCCAGGGAACAGCTGCTGGGGACACGGAATTAGCAGGCGCTGGAAACATGCCAGGTTGATGAATGCCAAGGGCCTGGCCTTGGACAGGGGCACGTCTGGGGAGATTTGGCCAGCTGGACACATGCATCCCAGAGAACAAAGCCGCAGAGAGGAGGACAAATGACGTCCACTTCCCTGTCTTACTCAGGGTCCACTCTGCTCCCCTGGGGGCCCAGATAAATGCCAAGAAGCTGCCATCACAGTAGCCCAGCTGCCCGTCACGCTGACCCCTGGCTGTGAACTGGGATGTGAGATTTTCAAGATGAGGTTCAATTATGCTGATTCTACATTCTCAATGGAATCCACCTGACATGGCTTCCACTGGCAGGACCCAACACAGAACTAAGCAAATCAAAGGCTTGGCTTCTTAAGTGCTCCAAAATCAAAAGCTAGGTTTTGTACTGAAATATTTTTCCCCAAACAGAGGCAGCTGTGGTTCAGACCATCCTGGATTAGTTCGCCCTTTGGTCTGCGAAGGAAACACGGAAAAGAAGGTGTACATTTCAGCCGTTCCTCTAAGCCAGGCATCACGCTAAGCCCTTTTCATGGATTATCTCGTTTCATTGTTTCAGTCATATTTTGAGGGAGATTTTGACAGCCTTAGCGGAAAAAAAGGAAATGGAAGATAAACGAGGCCACATGATATACCCATGTTTGTAAAATAAAGAGGTGGCTCCACCTGGACTTGGACTCAGATCTGGCCACTTGAAGCCCCAAGTGCTTAAGTAACACATGCCTTTAGTCCCATCAGATTCTCTTAGGCCTTCTACACTTAAGTTTTAATAGCGATCAAGAATTTTTAAACTAAAAGACATTCCTTTTAAATCTGAAGAAAAAAACAAACAAAAAATCCCACAAAAACTAAGAAATAAATTTAGTAACGTAAAAGGACTGAAGGCTAATGTCTGTCTCTTATACACATCTCTGGTGGTGTCACACAGCTCCTCTGTAAGAATGAAATTCAAACTCCTCGTTGTGACCCCAGAAACCCTCATGGCCTGGGTCCTGCCAACCCTTGTCTCATATACGCCATTCTTCCTCTGAGTCTCTGTGCTCCCACTTTTCTTGAACACAAATGCTCTGTTCCACCTCCAAACTTTCCACCTCCAAACTTTACACTCAATATTCCTTTTATTATAAAAACAGCATTTCTTTTT
>SJYV01037294.1:0-32209 GCA_006410875.1 Neotragus pygmaeus | reverse complement strand
GAATAATACAGCAAAAAAGTTCAACTGAAAATTATCATTAAGGTGGAAGGAGAAAAGGCAGAAATCACTAGTTCCTACCGTTTAATAAGCGTTCTTAGCAATTCAACGTGAAACAAAAAATTTGGATTACTTCACTGCTTTTTGATATACAATGGATCCATGTATTCTCTCTCTTTTCTTCTGTCATCAATTTTGGGAAAGCAAGGAATGTTTTCTCTAATTCATTGGAGCTATATTCCATGACTTCCCATAGTCCATGATGGAGAGAGAGGATGATACTAGAAATGATCACTGTCCCCAACACTGACAAAAATTAAAGAAATATTTCATGGTTCTTCAACAAATGACAGCTTCCACATGACAGAGAACTAATAAGACAGTGATTTTATATACAGAAAAACATTTTATATAGATTTTATATACAACATTCATAGTATAAACAATAAGGTTTTTCACTATTTTAGTCTCTCTCTTTGGACACTATAGTTGATCTGCGTTCCAACTGAAAATGTGACATCATGTCTTATACATATCGCATTGTATGATTCAACCTATGTAAAGGAGGACAGGTCTGCCATCATGCTTGCTTTCATATAATACTTTTACCCATAAATTTTTCTCACACATGTTGCTTTTAACCCATATGTAATTCATTTTAAATTTGTGCAGCGAGATTGGAGTACTACATTACTCTTATTCACTATAAGCTCGACAGTATATGATGCCAGCCAATCAATTTTGGACATTGATTCTATCATCTGATACACTATTCTACTGTCTCACATCATCTATAACTTTATCAAGGTCACATTTAAAAATATTGAACAGAACAGGGCCAAGGATAACATAAATTAATTTTAATCAGTAATCTTTGTACATAGATTACAACAAGTTACAAATCCATCTAACTGTACTATTTTCCAGCTCAAATTTCTCCATATAGTATCTTGAGAATCTATCAAATGCTTTACCAAAATTAGGAAGAACTATGGCTATACTATATGGCTATATGGAGAAGGCAATGGCATCCCACTCCAGTACTCTTGCCTGGAAACTCCCATGGATGGAGGAGCCTGGTAGGCTGCAGTCCATGGGGTCGCTGAGTCAGACACCACTAAGTGACTTCACTTTCACTTTTCACTTTCATGCATTGGAGAAGGAAATGGCAACCCACTCCAGTGTTCTTGCCTGGAGAATCCCAGGGATGACGGAGCCCAATGGGCTGCCACCTGTGGGGTCGCACAGAGTCGGACACGACTGAAGCGACACAGCAGCAGCAGCATCCCAAACACACGGAGACTTATGATCCCCCTGACAAAGAATTCAAGATAATAGTTTTTTAAGGAAAGCCATTGAGCAACAAGACAACACTGAAAAGCAATTTAATAAGATTAGAAAAGTGATACCTGAACAAATGAGAATGCTAGCGGAGATCGAAATTATAAGAAAATTATAAAGACACTCTGGAGCAGAAGAATACAATGAGTGAAGTAAAAAAATGAAGTAGAGAGCATCAGCATATGAAAAGAACAGAAGAACAAGACTTGTGGATTAGAAGACGCGGCCCTTTAAAATTACACAGAGGAGAAAAAAGAAAAGAATTAAAAAGAGTGGAGAAAGTCTATGGGATCTAGGGGTTACCTTCAAAAGAACCAATTTGCAAATTATTGGAGTTCACAGAAGGAGAAGAGTAGGGGGAAGGAGGCAGAAAGCTTATTTAAAGAAATAATGGCTTAATACTTCCCAAACATATGGGAAATTTTGGAAATCCCTATAGCATATGGTGTTCAGAACACTGGATAATCACATAATACAGAAGAATGAAATTGGGCCCCTTTGTTACACTAATCAATAAAGTAACTCAAAATGTATTAAAGTCTTAAACATTAGACTTGAAACCATAAAACCTTTTGAAGAAGATATAGGGAGAAAGCTCCTTAACAATAGTCTTAGGAACAACTTTTTGGATATGACACCAAAAACACAAGAACAAAAGCGAAAGTTCTTAAGTGGAACCATGTCACTAAAACGCATTTGCACAATAAAAAATCAACACAATGAAAAAGCAACCAACAGAATGGGGGACTATATGTGAAAACCATATATCTGATAAAGGGTTAATATGCAAAATATATAAACACATAGAACTCAATAGCAAAAGCAGAATCAACCCAGTCAATATTAGAGGAGCTAGACTTTTGTTTTTCCAAAGAAGACACAGAAAAGGCCAACAAGTATATGAAAAAATGCTCATCTTTAATCATCAGAGAAACGCAAATGAAACCATAGTGAGATATCACCTCACACTGTAGCTGTAGTCCAAAAGATGAGAGACAGTGAGTGCTGGTGAGAATGTGGTGAAAGAGAACTTCTGTGAACTGTTGGTGAGAATGTAAGTGGCACAGCCATTCTGGAAAAAGTAAGGCGTTCTCTAGGATATTTAGAAATGGAAGTAACTTATGATCCGGCAAACCCATTTCCAGTTATATAATCAGAAGAAATGAAATCACGACATTGAAGACATTGAAGACATTCCATGTTTCTTGCAACATCAGACACAATAGTCAAGATATGGAAAATAACCTCATGCCCACCAATGGATACGTGGACAAAGAAAATATGGCCTATATGTATGCCATACTGGCATATATGAAAATACGAAATGGGCATATGAAAATATGGCACATATATATGAAATGAAAAATGAGGATTCCTCAATTTGCAACAGCACTGATGGATCTCAAGAACATTATGCTACGTGAAATAGGTCAGAGAAAGACAAACGCTGTATGATGTCACTTGGATGTGGAATCTTAGAAAGCAAAGCTCGTGGTAACAGAGTGGGATGGTTGTGGTTGCCACGAGCTGGGGGAAATGGGGCCTTGCTGGTCCAAGGGTACAAACTTTCAGTTACAAGATAAATTCTTGAGATCTAATGGATAGTGTGAAGAATATAATTAATAATGCTGTATTTTATACTTGCAAGTTGCTAAGATAGTCAACCATAAACATTTTCATCACAAAGAAGAAATGATAATTATGTGAGGTCATATAATCATTTTGCAGTATATAAATGTATAAAATCATACATTTTAAACTTAAGGTTACGTATCATTTATATCCCAATAAACCTGTGGTGGGGGGGAAGAATGGAACCTTGAGGATCAGTGGGAATAGGACCGAGACAGGAAGTGAAAGTACCTACAGAAGAAACGTATTATGGCTCACCAGACAGTTATCCTGACACCAAGAATCAGTAAGGCTATGAAAATCAATGAAAGCAAAAACGTCCAGAAGGAAGAAGATAATAGCATTATAGCATCAACGTGCTTGCGTGCTCAGTCACTTCAGTCGTTTCTGACTCTTTGTGACCCCTTGGACTGTATAGCCTGCCAGGCTCCTCTGTCCATGGGATTCTCAGGCAAGAATACTGGAGTGGGTCGCCAAGCCCTCCTCCAGGGGATCTGCCCGACCCAGGAATGGAACCCCTGTCTCTGTGCCTCTTGCATTGCAGGTGGAATCTTTACTCGGTGAACCACCTTAGGTTAAAGGTGGATTTTGTTACTTAATTGCTCAGCTGCAAATATCAGAAAACCTGCTTTACAATGGCTTCAAGCAGCAGGGCATTCTTTTTCTCACGAAACAACAGTGTGTACGAGGGCAGCTACGAGAAACGCTCATCCTCTCCACAGAGCCAAGGTCTGTAGGGCCTCTTGCATTTTTTCCCCACATTGCAAGATGTTGGCAGCAACGCTGGCCGTTGAACCTATGTTGAAGGCAGGAAGACAGGGTAGGGCGAAGAGAAGCGATGTCAGCCTCATCTGATGCACTTAAGAACTCATCAGTAGACTTCGGGCAGGATCGGTTCCAAGGTCATTATTTCCGGAAGGCTGGTACAAATGGGTCTTTCCTTTTTATCCCATCTCTAATGGAGGTCTGCCAGGGCACTGAGCACACTGCTGGGCTTCCTCTTCTCTGTCTTCTCTTTCTNGAAGAGAAGCGATGTCAGCCTCATCTGATGCACTTAAGAACTCATCAGTAGACTTCGGGCAGGATCGGTTCCAAGGTCATTATTTCCGGAAGGCTGGTACAAATGGGTCTTTCCTTTTTATCCCATCTCTAATGGAGGTCTGCCAGGGCACTGAGCACACTGCTGGGCTTCCTCTTCTCTGTCTTCTCTTTCTCTAGGCATTTTTGCTTATTGCTAGATATCTTAGGCTAAGACAGGCTCCACTCCTCAGGACCTGCAGGACATGAGGCCACAGCCCCGTGTCTTCAGTTTTCACCCTTGTAAACGGAAAATCACTTGTCATAAGCTTAAATTATTAAATGCAATAATACATATCATACTTCAGTGGAGTAAAAATATATAATAGTAAGATACGTGTTATCAACATTAATACTATCCTATCTGTATATATAAACTGTATCTATATTTCTCTCTAAGTGCATCTTAGCTCTGCCATTTGGGGACCTTCTTGAGAGAAGGAACCACATCTTAGGTATCTTTGCACATCTAAGATTTCTATAACCTTGCTTTATGCTTTATACGAACTCACTGTCTCCTGAACCTCTTGCTGAGTTTAATTAATTCCTGATGGTAACTAACAGCACAATAATACAAACTGTTGAGCAGAAATACACAAAATCTTAAATCTAATGCCTTTCCCAATATACACAGACATTTTGACAGGCTCTCGTTGATGTTTATTTCTAATGATGGTGCCAGTTTTTTCAGGATGGTGGAATCATGTTCCTTCTAACAATGGGGCTTTGTATTAAAAGAAAAACAAATCACCATAACAACAACTTTTTCCAGCTCCCTATTCCTTCTCCTCAGTCATATCCAAATCATCTTGGCTTAGGGTTGCCTCACCAGATGTGCTGTGCGTGAAGCCCCAGGGCCTGCAAATTCAGACTGGCTGATCTGCAAGGAAAGCAAAGGTCAGTGAGGAGCAGCCTCCTGGAAACACATTTTGACTCAAATACCAACCTCTCTTTACCTGTTAACATCTTAAAGAGAAGACCTTTCTACCCAGTGTGTGAAAGAAAGAGTGTGCGCTCAGCAGGCAAGCAACACAGAGTGGATGGCCACAAGATAAGCTGAAGAAGTCAAGCTGGGAGAAAACTCTAACATAAACCAAAAATGCAGGAAAACAGCTCACGATCAGCCTGTGACTTGTCTGTACAGAAAAGAACGAACACTTCAGCTCATCCCCGGGAGAGGTGTTATTATTTTACATGCTTTAAGAAAGCAGTTAGGTAGGGAGTTTGGGACTGCCAAGGACACACTGCAATATCTAAAACGGATAACCAATAAGGACCTTCTGTATAGTTCAGGGAATGTTTATAAATGACCTAAAGGGAAAAGAATTTGAAAAAGAATAGATACATGTCCATGCATAACTGAATCATTTTGCTGTACACCTGAAACCAACACATTACTTAATCAACTATACTCCAATATAAAACAACAAAAGTTAAAGAAAACATTATACCTGGTGAACTGAGGATGAGCCCCACGTAAGGGTCAGAGTATAATTAATATAAGATTGAAAGTGAAAGTGAAGTCGATCAGTCGTGTCCGACCCTCAGTGACCCCATGGACTGCAGCCCACCGGGTTCCTCCATCCATGGGATTTCCCAGGCAAGAATACTGGAGTGGGTTGCCATTTCCTTCTCCAGGGGATTTTCCCGACCCAGGGATTGAACCTGGGGCTCTGGCATTGCGAGCAGATGCTTTATTGTCTGAGCCACCAGGGAATCCCAANTCCATGGGATTTCCCAGGCAAGAATACTGGAGTGGGTTGCCATTTCCTTCTCCAGGGGATTTTCCCGACCCAGGGATTGAACCTGGGGCTCTGGCATTGCGAGCAGATGCTTTATTGTCTGAGCCACCAGGGAATCCCAATATAAGATTACATCAGCAATTTTGCTTTTGTGAAAAAACAAAATAATAAAACCAATATAAAGGCAAAAATAACAAGTTTTCAAAGTAAAAGTTCAGGATTGAATAAGTCAAAGAATGACTGAAAACCCACCAGCGTCTGTGCTTAGAATATTACCCATCAATTTGGCAAACAGCGGCAGTGTAAGAATTACATTCAAAACAGAACATGATGCTATCCTCAGATTAGATCAGGGGAAGAGAATGAATATTTTGATCCTCGTAAACCTCAGTAAAGAGCCTGCTGGCCAGTGCAAGGGACCTAAAAGATGTGAGTTCAGTCCCTGGGTTGGGAAGACCCCCTGAAGAAGGATATGGCACCCACCCCAGTACTCTTGCCTGGAGAATCCCATGGACAGAAGAGCCTGGTGGGCTACAGTCCATGGGGTCCCACAGAGTCAGCCGCCACTGAAGAGATTTAGTGAGCACTGAAACCCTGAACAAATCTCTCATATTACTCTGCAATTACAAAAGTAGAGTGTCCTTTTTTGGAAAATTAGCTTGAAGGAAAATAACTTTTTTTAATATCAGAAACAAAGCTTCCTTTGTTTGAAACACACACACCCCTTTCCATATAATTGAATAAACAAAAATGCTCTTTTAAAGGGAGGGGATAAAAGGAATGAATGATAAACTACTTAAAACACTAGATTTTTTTCCCCCTAGAAATGTCAAAGACAGTAATTCCTTTTCCTATGTCAATCATTTCAAGTAAATTTTAGCCATAGTAAGTTCACTAGATAAATACTGTCTTAAATTTTTAAAATAACATTTCACTACTATTTAAACCACACTAAATATATTTAGTGTGGTTATTTCATTAACGCCTGTAGAAGGAAGCAGATTATTTTGCTATACAGTTTGTTGACGTGCAAAATATAAACAAAATATCATCTAGAAATTTAATGCCACCATACTAAATCTTTTCTTCTGGCCATGATTGCGTACATAAAATATTTCAGCTACATGAGGTTTTAATTTTCTCTATTTATAACCAGTATATTTATGACATTTTTAATGGTCAATGATACATGTTAATAAGGGATAATGGCAAGCATAGTTGTTTAAATATTTATTAAATGTGTTATCCAGCCCTACGATAGAAATTTATTTTTGCATGTAAAAAAGTAGCTTAAGTGTATATATTTTTGCTGCAATATTCCCAAACTGAAAATCATATTTTTTGTAATGATATCTAAAAATTGAATGTTTGGAAATAATTTTATGTTATTAATGCATTTGTGTGACAGAATGATTTTTTATAATTATGCAAAAAGTTCTCTTTCAAAACTTATGTTATTGCTAATTAGCTCATGTACCAGATATTTTAAATTATTCAACAAACACTACTTGAGCTAATATTAAGTGAAAGACATTGTGATATTCACTGGAGATAAAAAAATAAACAATACTCTTTTTCAGCTAGTGAACTAACATCCGGAGCTTGCTCTTTAGGTAGCATAAGTCAGTGCCCATAAAATACTGTAACATGGGGCACATGAGATGTCGGGGGGACACACCGCTCCGGAAGGAAGTCTTGGTAGCTCCCTGGAGGAGATGGTTTCAGTACTCCTAAAGGAGGGAGAAACAGGAAGCTTCCAAAGGGAGGCATGGGGCATCCCAGGAAGAAAAGCGCAGGGCCCCAGGCAGAGGTAGGCTGAACCACGCAGAGCCCTGCTGGGTATCACGCTCGGGAGGCTGGTTTGTCCTGTAGGTGACGAAGCATCAGAAAAAGACTTTGAGCAGAGGAATCCCGGGGCCATCTCTGTGCGTCAGAGCAGGGCTGGGCAGACTCTTGCTGTGAAGGGCCAGTAAGTACTTACTGTGTAGGACCTCATGGATCCTACAGTCCCTACTGCAGCTACTCACGTCTACTGTTAAAAGTGCAAGAACACCCACAGGCAATAACTTAAACAAAGACGTGTGGCCCTGTTCCAAGCAAGCTTTAGTTATGGATCCTAAAATCTGGACTTGATATGATTTTCATGTGTCTCAGAATATTACTGTTTGATTTTTTCAAAGCCATTTAAACATGTGAAAATCATTTTTTTTTTTTTTTTNGGAAATTCTCAAAGGGTCACAGAACATTTGTCAGAGGCTTCCAGATGAGCCTGTATCCCTCCATATGGTGGCTTTACTTCGCCTTCACTTACCTGGTCTTGTTACCAAACCCCAGAAGCTCTCTTCCAAGAAAGTGCCTCCCCTAAATGTCAAAACTTCCACCTTCTTCTTATAAGTGCATCATCTTGTACACTCACCAAAAAATGAATATTGTAAAACCTAGCACATAGTGTGTTCTTCACAAAAGTTTGTTGAATTTATGAGTTAACAAATTCACCTGTGATAATTGAATGTAATCAGGTTCCAGTGCCCTTTTAAACACATTTAAAACTCTTTAGAAACAAATATTTTAAATTCAAGTTAGTGTCCTCTAGCAGAGTGTGGTGGCTCAGATGGTAAAGAGTCCGTCTGCAGTGAGGGAGACCCGGGCTTAATCCCTGGGTTAGAAAGAGCCCCTGGAGGAGGGCACGGCAATCCACTCCAGTATTCTTGCCTGGGGAATCCCCATGGACAGAGGCGCCTGACAGGCTACAATCCACTGGGATGCAAAGAGTTGGACACAACTGAGCAACTAAGCACAAAGTAGAGTCCAATTATGATACAATCCCTAGACTACATCCATGAGCACATCTTTGAAATATATCTTCTGAAATCACTCAAAATAAGAATCATTCACATACAGAAATTCTGCTCTGTCCCACAAATTATTCCTGACTTTTGTTACTATAATCTCAGCCTCCTAACAAGTTTCATATAACTTAAGATAATGCTAGTGAACCTGTAACATTTGCACTTGGGTGCTTTTTCAAGTTATTTTTTCCCCTTGTAGAGATAATGAATTTTCACTAATTCATCCAAACACTTGCCCCCATCTGGGCTCCTCTTGGAATTAAAAAGAGGACTTAAAAAATTAATTTATTTTTTATTGAAGGAAATTGCTTTACAGAATTTTCTGTTTTCTGTCAACCTCAACATGAATCAGCCATCAGTTCAGTTCGGTTCAGTTCAGTTGTTCAGTCGTGTCCAACTCTTTGCAATCCCATGAATTGCAGCATGTCAGGCCTCCCTATCCATCACCAACTCCCAGAGTTCACTCAAACTCACGTCCATTGAGTCAGTGATGCCATCCAGCCATCTCATCCTCAGTTGTCNAAAAAAAATAACTATAAGTGTCACTATCATCTGAACATCAAAAACTAAAAATCTTACAAAATGTTCTTATCTGAACACAGTGTATTAGTTGGAAATAAAGAAAAATACATGAATCGTAATCAACTATTTTTTTAAACTCCCAGTTGGGATTTCTGTTGCTGGACAACAAAGGTAACTTTGAACATTGCAAGAGGCCTGGGAGGTGCCAAGCTCACTGATGTGTGTCTACACTGGAATATCCTAACTCCCCCCGAGAGTCCAGCTGAGCACACTGGTCGTTGCTGAAGAGCTGGAAGAAGGAAGCTAGGGCAAGAGCATATCAAGGAAAATCAATGAAAGAAAAAAATAAAAGGCTTGTAAACCCAGGGAGTTCTTTCTTCTGTATACCCTCGCCTGGGTAATTAAGACTTTTTCAAGGGAGTTGGCACCAGGAAAAATTTGTCCCTAGGAATCAGAAAGCAGGCTGGAAAGAAAACTAGAGACAGGAGAAGTAAACTCACTTTTGTTTCTGTAATTGGGTTGCCTTCATTGTAACCCTTGCTCCCACCAGACTGTTCGCAGCAGGAAAAATAACAATAAAGCAGTTAAGGCCATGGATGTTTAGGTTAGAGTCAGCCCTCAGGATCTGCGGGGTGTACATCTTCAGATTACGAACCTGGATAGAAAATATTTGAGAAAAAGAATGCAAGAAAGTTCCCAAAAGCAAAACTTGAATTTGCTGTACCCTGACAACTATTTCATAGCATTGATCGCATTGTGTATTATAGGAAGAGCTTCCTTGGTGGCTCAGTGGTGAAGAATCCACCTGGAATGCAGGAGTCGCAGGAGACACAGGTTCCATCCCTGGGTCGGGAAGATCCCTTGGAGGAGGGCATAGCAACCCACTCCAGTATTCTTGCCTGGAGAATCCCATGGACAGAGGAGCCTGGTGGGCTATAGTCCATAGGGATGCAAAGAGTCAGACATGACTGAAATGACTTAGCACGCACGTAAGTAATCTAGACATGATGCGAAGTATACTGCAGTGTGTGCATAGGTTATATGCAAATACTGCACCATTTTGCATGACAGCCTTGAGCATCCATGGCTTCTGGTATCCCTGGGGGTCTTGGACCCAGTCCCCTGAGGAAATGTAGGCGTGACACTAGATAAATTGCCAACAGGCATAGCTTAACAAAAACGGATGAAGAAATAGGTGTTCTCTGCTGAGTAAGACTGTTTCTTCTAACCCTGGAAAATGGATGGCATCTTCCCAAACCCTCTTGGGAATTTAGAACCAAGTGTCAGAGGAGCATTCAAAATGAGACTTTCCCAGAAAGGAGAGAGAGATGGCTTTAGAATCATTGTAGTCACTGAGGGGCGGGGCAGCGGGGGGAGGGGGGACCTTTTGAAAGAGCTAAAATGTGGAGCAAATAAAACACAGTAAGTTATGTGAATACCAAGCAACTCAAGACTGATAACAGGAATAACGACAACAAACGGACAATGTAACNCTCGGGCCGCTGTGAAGGTTAGGAGGGGAGGTCGGGGCCTGGCGCAGGCCGAGCGTCCGCGCTGCAGGCCTCGGGCGTGTGCCGGGGCCCCGCGGGCAGGCTCTGCCAAGGCCGGGCAGCGCAGAGAGAGCCGCAGGCTCCCGGGACGCGGGGGACCGTCCGCCCCAGACTGGGCCGGACCAGCTGCCCGGGCCCGGGCGCTGCCCCCTTCACGGGGCCCAGGGGGCCTTCCCATCACAGCTCTGCATGACAGAGGCCTCCGTGGCCACAGCACTCGCCGAAAAGCCGTCACCAAAGACGACGTCTCCGAAGCTCCACGCACACCCCAGGGGGCCTGGATAAAGGACCCTGCTCGCGGGCTCACTCAGGTGCGGCCGGAAGGGGCCCGTCCTGCCAAAGCCTGCTGCCCAGCTCTAGAAACACCAGCGGCCTGGGGACACAGGCGGCTTCTGTCCTCGCCCCGTGCACGGCCACAGGCCCCGCCGGGACAAAAGCGTCCCTGCTCCCCGGCCGGGCACGGCGTCTCCCACCCAAGCCTGCCGCGCCTCTGCCCGCTGAGCACCCCTGCGCAGCCCGCGGGCCCGCACGGAGGCAGGGAGCCCCGCACGCCAGCACAGGCGTCTCGTGCCTCTGGAATAGGCAGGAGAGGAAGCAGGGAGGGCCGCCCGGCTGCCCTCGGCGTCTTCCAGCGTCGGAGGAGGCAGGCGCCCAGCATCCCTCCGCAGGCAGTGCCTGTCAAGGGCGCCCGCCCGAGGCAGCTCCAAACCTGGAGGTCCCTGCAGGGGTCACCCAGCCCAGGCAGAGGGTGGCTCCACCCCGCCTGATACTCTCCAGTGGCAGCACCTCCGGTGCTCTCTGTGACACACACAATAATAATAATTTCCTTCACAGAAGCAAGTTTCGGTGAGAAAGAAACCCACGAGATGACGGCAAACCGCGGGTCACAGAACGAGAACTGCTGTCCTCACCTAACAGGAACAGGAACGCCGCTCAGTCGTGTGCGACTCTCTGCGACCCCACGGACTGTAGCCCACCAGACTCCTCTGTCCCTGGGATTTTCCAGGCAATAGTACTGGAGTGGATTGCCATTTCCTTCTCCAGCGGATCTTCCTGACCCAGGGANGGAACAGGAACGCCGCTCAGTCGTGTGCGACTCTCTGCGACCCCACGGACTGTAGCCCACCAGACTCCTCTGTCCCTGGGATTTTCCAGGCAATAGTACTGGAGTGGATTGCCATTTCCTTCTCCAGCGGATCTTCCTGACCCAGGGATCGAACCCGGGTCTCCTGCATTGTAGACAGACGCCTTACCGTCTGAGCCATCAGGGAAGTCCGTCCTCATCTCAAGACGGTTAGAATCCAATGGTTAGAATCCAAACGGGAGCCTTAAAGGAAAATAGTTTCTGCACGCGAATTCTCCTTTTCAAAATGCTTCTTCCTCTCTGGGTCACAGATAGCCCCGCTGCTGACTCCTAACACCTTTCCTTCAGGAGACAAATGTCTCTGAGCCAGAGGCCAATTAAATTTTGCTTTGCCAGCTTAAGTGAACCAAATGCCTGGCAAGTAGTGATAAAAGACTCTCAGAGATTAACTGGAGGTTGAGGGGAGAGGCAGATGAATACCGAGATACCCGGAACAATTCCCTCCAAACCACTTCAGAATGAAAATTAGAAAGCTATACTAGAGCCAAACCATTTTAATTCAATCAGCCTGTGTTCTTGCTATAGAAATCATGCCCTTATTTAGCTTTAATAGTGATATATATATATATCAGGAGGAGGGCATGGCAACCCACTCCAGTATTCTTGCCTGGAGAATCCTATGGACAGAGGAGGCTGGCAGGCTTCAGTCCATGGGATCGCCAAGAGTCGGACATGCCTGAGCGACTAAGCATATATCAGAACCTATCATTTCTTTTTTTTTTAAAAAAAAGGTAAACACAAGCATTTCTTTCTTAGGAAAGAAGAGCTTGCTATAACTTCTTAAGCTTTCCACCTCCTTAAAAAGAAAAAAGCCTTTTTCATCTAGACTTACTCCTTGACCACAAAGGAAGGAGAATGGATGTGGCACCGCACGCCAAGCTAAGGCGCTCCAGACGAGAGGT
Organism: Neotragus pygmaeus; assembly: GCA_006410875.1. Classification (NCBI taxonomy): domain Eukaryota; kingdom Metazoa; phylum Chordata; class Mammalia; order Artiodactyla; family Bovidae; genus Neotragus; species Neotragus pygmaeus. The sequence continues at coordinate 19,453 of SJYV01037294.1, read as the reverse complement.
GTGGTCGGCCGTGGGGCATGAGCCGTGCGCCGGGGCAATGGGGACAGGTGTCGTGAGGACAGCTGTCTCCGGGGCTGGAGGGCAGCGGTGAGCCGGGGAGTCACGGGGAGACCCCCGGTGACGCTGCGTGGCTGCAGGCAGGGTCAGGATGAGGCCCGACGGGGAGGAAGCCCAGCACCCGTGGGCCCCGAGGACCCACACGGAGGGCAAGGCGGGGGGTCAACGCCGAGCGGGGCCACGGGGCAGGGGGCACAGACACTCCTGCAGGCCTCAGCCAAAGACCGGAGAGGGAGGGGCTGGGAACCTGAGCGCGTCTACGTAACCGTGGAGCCACAGAAGCACAGGAGCGGAGGCTGGGACCTGGCGGCGGGTGCGGGGAGAAGGCAGCCCCAGCACAGTGGAGGGGGCACCGGCTGGTGCGTGGGTCCCAAGGTCAAGGCCGGGCGCTTCCCTAAGAAGCACAGGGTAAGACACGTCCAAGGACAGGGGCGGGGAGGCGAGAGCAGGGCCACTTGCAGCTCGTCCTGCCAACACAGGCCCATCGGCGGGCCGGCCGCCTGCCCAGAGTCGGGGCGCAGAGCTGGGTGGTGGCAGGTGGGGTCGTCCCCCCAGCTCCAAGGAGGCCGGCCTGTGGCCTCGTCCCCACGGCTCATGCAGCCCCTCCCAGCAGCACACACAGCCCGCCACGTCCTACAGGGTCTCTGATCTGGGGGGCGGGGGGCAACAGCTTCCATGTGGTCCTGGAGGCAACAGGTGGCCTCCGAACGACCAGACAAGATGCCATTACACCTTCCTGGGATGACTGGTAGGTCCCACTCAATTTAGTGCAGAAATATTTTTTGCTAACTTCAAGGACGTCCAGATGCTCAGCCTTATCACCAGAAGCAGGGAAGCGGTTGACTTATCTAAGCAGTATAGGAGCAGGACACAAAGGACATTCACAGCATTAAACGCGAGACCCCTTCACAACAGCAAGGGAGGCACCGGCGTTTCCACCAGCTGGACAGCCCACCGCCCCGGGGAGTGGCTTCCCGAAGGGCACCAGCGTTTCCACCAGCTGGACAGCCCACCGCCCCGGGGAGCAGATTCCCGAAGGGCACCAGCGTTTCCACCAGCTGGACAGCCCACCGCCCCGGGGAGCGGCTTCCTGAAGGGCACCAGCGTTTCCACCAGCTGGACAGCCCACTGCCCCGGGGAGCGGCTTCCCGAAGGGCACCGTTCCAGGACCTGTGGTTCCAGGATCTGTTTTGTGTTCTGTTAATCCAGCAGGTGAGGAAGGCAGGGCCGCCGTCCCAGCTGACACACACAAGTGTGAAGGTCCCTGGGTGGCGGGGACAGGGGAGGCCAGGGCCATAGGGTGGGGACCTGGGGCCAGAGCCCAATCTTGCTAACGCTTCACGTGACCGGGCAATCTTTGCACATGTGGGTCAACTCTTTCACCTGTTAAACAGGGACACAAGAGAGCCGAGAGTGCAAACTGAGCTGGTGTTAACAGTGCCTAGTGGAGATAAAAGACCAATGCAAACGTGAGGTGTTATTAGCTTACATAGGAACTTTCCTGTTTTGTTTTTAATTATGAAGTACCACTACCACCATTTTTTGTTTCCATAACATCTTGCTTTATGAGTTTTAAAGTTATTTCCAAACATGAGGACAATCATGAAGTGAGTAGGTTAACACACAGCTTTATTTTCAATGTATTGAGAATAGAGTGAGATACAGAGAATTTCACTGATTTTCTTAAAAGTCAAAAATACGATCTGAAGTTCAGATTCGTTATTATCTTCAATGGGATACTCCCTACAAGAATAAAATAAAAGTGTAATTTGTAATTCCACTAGTTAAAACTTGTGTCGTCTTTTTGAATCTATTGAAAAACACTGCAAATTTATAAATAACTGCATTTAAATGATTGCTACCATCTTAAGAGGCTTCCTAAATTCTCTCTGAACTGTAACTTTGTCCAGAAAAAAATGGAGGTCATTATCTTTAGTATCGCAGTCCCTGCTCAGGTCATAATGGACCCTTTCACAACTCTCGAGATGAGGACCTCGCTAGCTCTTCCTGGGCATGAGTATGCAGGCCGACCCACCAGCCCTGAGCACTGAAAAGCAACAAAAGCGACTGGCTGGGGGTGAGGCCTGAAGCCTGGGGTCACACGTTTCCACTTGAAACCGTACGCAAACCAAAGCCAGAGTGGAACAGCCCCAAGTACGAAACGAAAACACGGGATTCAAATACGGCAGAACTGGGGGTACTGAAAACACCACCGTAAACTACAGACGGTGAGAGAGGAGAGAAATTAAATGCGACCTTCCCACTATACTGGGTGCACAGGGCCTCACGTCACTTCAGTCAGGTCCAACTCTTGGCGACCCTGTGGGACCGTCTCCACGCGATTCTCCAGGCGAGAACACTGGAGGGAGTTGCCATGCCCTTCTCCAGGGGATCTTCCCAACCTAGGGATCAAACCTATGTGTCCCTTACATCTCCTGCACTGGGAGGTGGGTTCTTTGTCACTAGTGCCACCTGGGAAGTCCTTAAAATACAACAGAGTCCTTCATTAGGATTTCGAAGATGGAGAGTGAATCCCGTGTAAACTAACAGGAACAGCACAGACCTTCCTCACGCAAAGAGCTGAACCGACAGTGAGACGGCACAAGTGAGTCGTGTAGATAAAGAGATCCTCTCGAGATCCGTGCGGGTTTTGCCAACCACATCGGTCACTAAGAAAGCACTGACCCAGGCGTCTCCTAACGCACCTATCCGCACCTACCTCAATGCTGCCAGCCGAGAATCCGCACCTTCCGTGTGCAAAAGAGGGCACGGTGGAGTCCTCTCGGTGCCTGGAACATCCCATCAGGCGGAGGCACGAACCCCAAACCAGAGCCCCGCGCTCCCCATTCGCAGCCCCCGGGCGCACGGACCAGCGCCCTGAGCACCGGACCTGGGATCTCCGTCTTGATCTGAGCCTGTGCAGAGAAACCCAGGAGCGCAGCCTCCGGCCTGCCTGAGGCTCTTCTGTTGATGGTGTGAAACAGAAGCCCACAGAGGCTCCGTTCAGATACGGGAGAGGAGCACATGCCCGGGCTAACCGCGCCCTCGGCCCACGACGTGGCTCCTGCTGCCAGGAGGACAGACGCTGGGCTCCCGAGGTGCCCGCGCTGCCCCAGGCCCCAGCCAGGTCTGCACAGCTGGCCCTGTCTGCGGGCGCAGTCCTCAGGGCCGGCACTGTCTGCCCGCGGGCACTGTCTGCAGGGCTCCGCGCCACTCCACAGCCGCAGCCCCTGGCCAGTCCCCGGGCCGAGCTCCCAGCCCCGTCGGGGGAAACCGGCCCCCACAGCTGGGTGACGGAAGGCGTCACCCCGGCAGCCAGGGGCGCAGAGCNCGGGCACTGTCTGCAGGGCTCCGCGCCACTCCACAGCCGCAGCCCCTGGCCAGTCCCCGGGCCGAGCTCCCAGCCCCGTCGGGGGAAACCGGCCCCCACAGCTGGGTGACGGAAGGCGTCACCCCGGCAGCCAGGGGCGCAGAGCGCGCGGAGCTGACCACACCTCCCCTCACACCTCTCCGCTCCCCTCCGCCGCGCGAGGCGTGCAATCTGGGCACAGCCCTGGGGGCCCCTGGGTTGGGGCGGGGTACAGGCCAGCCAGGATGCTGATCCTGCAAGCCCCACGCCTCCCATCTCTGGCCTCACCGTGGCTGGTGGGGGCCTCCAGCCGGATGGCATCATTCAAACCAAGCTGCACAACAACATCCTTCCCGGTCTGCAGCCTGGTGAGGAAGAGGTGGACACTACCCCCCTGGACATCACCTACAGGCCCCACAGCCCCTGGGGCCCAAGGAGCAGCAGGCCTGGGCGTCGCCAGGCACCCCTGGGCCAGGAGCTTGACCGCAGCCTGTGCCTCTGAGGACGGCTCCGTCTGCGCCACCTCCCTCCTTGCTTGAGCCTTGCTGTCTGGCCCCAGCAGCAACGAAGGGGACGCGCTCGCCAGGGTCGGGGAGCAGCCACGCAGGGGGACGCCTCTCCACCAAGCGGGGGGCTTCGCGCTGCTCCACCCTCCTGTTTCTAAAGCTCTGCGGGCCTCACTCATCAGTGGCAGGTATTCCTGGGGGCAGGGCGCAAAAGGAGCATTTAACGGTTTTAAAATACTCTTCAACACTATTTTCTGGGCTTCCCTGATGACTCAGTGGTAAAGAATCTGCCCGCCAGCGCAGGGGATGTGGGCTCGGGAAGATACCCCGTGCTGTGGAACAACTAAGCCCGTGTGCGCCAACTACTGAACCTGCGCTCCCGAGCCGGGGAGCCGCGACTCCAGAAGCCTGCGGGCCCGAGCCTGCGCCCGGCGAGAGAAGTCACCGCAGGGAGCAGCCTGGGCCCGACGGGAGAAGCCGCCCCGCGCTGCTACTGGAGCGGCCGGCCCACCTGAGGCCCTAGAGAAAAGCCCTCAGGCAGCGGCAGAGACCCAGCACAGCCGAAAACAAGTGAGATTCAACAAAGGAAGAAAGCAGCCCTTTCTTCCCTTACAGAGAAGGCGGGTGAGATCCGGCTAACTGCACCGGAAGACAGAAAACCCTGCCGTTGTTAGCTTGATAAATATTCGCGAGTTCTAAACTTTCACAGAAAGATTGCAGGCTTTTTTTCCCAAAGAAGGTTATAGCTCCTTTCCACTCTTCCTCCCATTTACAAATGAGTAAATAAAGCTTCGATCAGAGGTGTGCCAGTAGGCAGACGTCCGTGGGTCCCAGCCACGCGCAGGAAGGCCCGAGGACACTTCTCTGCTGCAGACCGTGGGCCCTCCAGAGGAGGGGGTCTCCGAAGACTAAGGCTTCTCACGTCGCCGCTCTTCCTCAGGGCCCACCGAAGGCAAGGGGACTCAAGCTTCTCTTCTGGAATACCCACGCACGGTAGTTTGGAAGAGAGAAAAGACCGGCCTACACGGACGAGCGTGAGGGGCGGTGGTCGGCTGACAGAGCGGTCAAGTCCCAAAGAGCGCGCGGCACCAAGTCACGAAGGCCGCAGACCCACGACACCGATCTCTTCACGCCGCTGCTCTGCAGTCAACAAACGGGAGTGCACAGGTGTGGGGAGTTCGGAGGGCATTTCTCCTGACCACAAGGAAAAGGCGACAGCCTTCAGAAAGGAGGCGTTCGCCCAAAGGTCACCCAGCCCCACTCTTGGCCCACCGCCGAGCGTGCGGTGCACTGAAGCGTCACCAGCAGAAATTACCCGCACAGACAGCTGTCTTCAAGGTTCCACGTACAATCCTGCACGAGCAAACAGCATTTTTACTACACGGCGCCCCCTGGGGTGGTTAAAGGAAACGTGAGACCCCATTTCAGCAAAGTTTGAAATGTGCAGTCGCCTCTCTCTAGAAACAGTCACCATGCCTCAGTCAAATGCATTCTTTCAAAAAACAGTCTTCCTGCGGAGGTTCTTCTTCCATAACACTGAAGGCCCGGGTACTCAGAGCTCTCCTCTTGCGAGGGATGGCAAAGGGCCTAGAAATGAACCAGGAGACAGGAGCTGCACCGTGATCAGTCCAGGTAGGTTACGGCTCCAAGGAAGGAACGCTGGGTCTTTTTGGCACTGATGCAACCTACGCCTTTGTCTGGATCCAAAAGTACGCTCGTAGGATACAGTGATTAGCACGCAGGGCAGACCATCATTTTCACGTGTATTTGGTTTCTCCAGATTTGACCTGACAAAGCAACGTATCATCAGTGTGTTCTATATTCCCTCGGAAAAAGGCAGCTCGATTCCCTGAAGGAGAGGGTCCACTGAGGCAGCTGAAGGCTGGGCGCCCCCCTGCTCCCCACCAGCCATGGGACCACCAACCACCTGTCACCGGCACCATTCTGGGGCTGCTTACTCGCTCGTACCTAACAGAGCCGAAAAGTCCAAGACCCAACACAGGAGAAAGGATCCAGCGCTTCTTAACCCTGGCCACGCTCTAAAATCTCCCAGGGTGCCTCAGGAAAACCCTGGAAATTCTGATTTAACTGGTTTGGAGTGGATCTGCACATTAGCATGTTTTAGAATCCTGGTTAATTCAGTGCCCTAAGAATTCCAGCGGGACCCATTTGAAGAGCTAGTGCTCTCTCTACCTGAAGGAACATTCGATGGTTCAAGATATTAATAAATGCCAGCAGAGCCAAAACTCTGCTGACCACCTGTGACCCCAGGGAGGTTGCTCTTCGGTGGTCAACCCCAAACTCTCGCTTTCGTCTAAGACCCTGGATAACTGGTTTCTGTTGGTTCACTGCTTTTGAGACCAAAAGTGCTCTCGAGAAAACTCTTACACGGAACAGATGCTCCACAGACGAGCGCTTCTCCAGGTTTTGCGCGAGCAGCACAGTTTCGAATATCAAACCTGTTGCGCGCACCCGGAGGCCTGGAAACACACAGAATCACACCACGGCGATCAGCAAAACCCACGGCGATCAGCAAAACCCACGGCAACCACAACGGTGCGGGAGGACAGCAGTGACCGAGAGGCTGCCGCCCTTCCCCAGGCCCGGCTCCTCCACTGTTCCCAAGGCAGCTCGGGAAGGATCGCACCCAAGCGCTTTTTCTCAGTGGGCTCCCACCTGCCCTCCACAGCACCACGCAGCTCGGGCTTCCGCCAGGTCACGCCACAGCCTGAGTGACCCTCCGCAGCCAAAAGCTGGTCTCCAGGTTAATCAGCAGGACAGCCAGAGAGTGTGAAAGGCACCGTCCTGAACAGTGCAGGGTGGAGCAGCCTGTAAGCACTTGACTGTGATCAATATTCACAATTGTGCAAATCAACTTATTTGTTGATTTGCAGAAAATCAACCCCCAGAAAAATTTAGAGGCATACACAGTTCAACGGATTTTCACAAAATGGAACCTTCACTCTCAGACCCAGCAACCAAAACAACCAACGGCCCAAAGCCCTTGGGTCCCTGCCTGCCAGTCATGAGCCTTAAACGGGACCATTATGACGACTTCCAGGCTCTTCAGGTGGCTCAGAGTTAAAGAACCCCCCTGCCAAGGCAGAAGACGCAAGAGTTCGAAGCAAAGTTCAGTCCTTGGACGGGGAAGATCCCTGGGGAAGGAAATGGCAACCCACTCCAGGACTCTTGCCTGAAGAATCCCAGGGACGGAGGAGCCTGGCAGGCCACAGTCTATGGTGTCGCAGAGTCAGACACGACTGAGCGCACGTACGATGACTTCTATCCCACAAGTGAGTCTGGCTGTCTCTCTACATAAACGCTGCTGCTGCTAAGTCGCTTCAGTCGTGTCCGACCCTGTGCGACCCCATAGACGGCAGCCCACCAGGCTCCGCCGACCCTGGGATTCTCCAGGCAAGAACACTGGAGTGGGCTGCCATTTCCTTGCATCCTTTTGCGTCTGGCCTCTTTCCCTCAACATTATCTCGAGGGGTGAGTGCAGTCATCGGCGCTTTCTGCCCTCCCCGTCTGTCTCTTTCCTCACAGTATCCCACTGTGTGATACGCTCATTTCACAGGACAAGCATGTGGGTTGGTTCCAGTTTGCGGCTGTCATGGCTAACGCTGCTACAAACATTTTTATACATGTCTTTTGATACCCAAATGGACTAGTACTCTGTTGGGCATACACCTAGTAAGAAAGACAGTGTGGTATGAACAGAAGAAGAGGCAAACGGATCGACCTAACAAAATAGACTCAGAACAAACCCACACATATAAAGTCTTTTGATATATGACAACATATAGGCTGATGCAATTGGGGGGGGATGGTATTTTCAGATAAATGGTGCCGGATAAATTAATTGCATGCTTATATGGAAAGAAAATTCTTGACCCCCACCTCATACCATAAAAAAAATAAATTCCAGATAGACTGGAGATCTAAATTTGAAAAATAAATTTTCTAGAAGTTAAATAGATGAATATCGTCATGGTCTTAAGTATCTTAAATAGAACACACACACAAAAATGACAACCACAAAAGAAAATGCTGATAAACTGGATTTCACTAAAATTAAGACCTATTATTCATTAAGAGGGGCTTCCACGGTGGCTCAGGTGGTAAAGAATCTGCCCGCAATGTGGGAGACCCAGGTTCGATCCCAGGACAATATGACCCCCTGGAGAAGGGAATCCACTCCAGTATTCTTGCTTGGAGAATTCCATGGACAGAGGAGCCTGGGAGGCTGCAGTCCATGCAAAGGGTCAGACACTACTGAGCAACGGACATTCATTAAGAAGTATCCCTTAAGACAGTGAAAAGGAAAGTCACACAGTAGAAGAAATGTTCAGTATACATACGACAGAAAAGGCACAGCCAGAACATGTAAAGAAGTCCTACAAAAAAAAAAAAAAATCACGATTTTTTAGTATGTGCAAAAGACTTGAACAGACGTTTTACAAAGCAAAATATACTAATGGCCAAGAACACATGAAAAGTTGCTCAACATCATTCATCATCAGGGAAATGCAACCTAAAGGCTGGTGAACAAAAATTAATGCAAAATGGATCAGAGAGCTAAATGGAAGACCTGACCCTGTAAAACTCTTAGAGGAAAACAGAGGCAAAATTCTCTTTGCATAAATTGCAGCAAGATCTTTTTTGATCCACCTCCTAGAGTGATGAAAATTAAAATAAATATAAGCAAATAGGATCTGATTAAACGTAAAAGATTTTGCATAGCAAAGGAAACCATAAACAATAAAAAGATAACCCTCAGAATGGGACAAAGTATGCACCAACGAAGTATCCCACAGGAACTAATCTCCAAAATATACAAACAGCGCATGCAGCTCAACACCCAGTCAAAAAATGGGGCAAAGACCTAAACAGACACTTCTCCAAAGCAGACACACAGATGGCCAACAAACACACGAAAAAATACTCCACATGTCTCATTATTAGAGAAAGGAATGCAATCAAAACTATAAGGAGATATCACCTCACACCAGTCCGAACTGCCATTATCAAAAAATCTACAAACCATCAATGCTGGAATGGGTGCGGAGAAAAAGGAAGCCTCCTACACTATTGGGGAGAATGTACATTGCTGCAGCCTCTATGGAGAGCAGGATGGAGGTTCCTCAAAAAAAACAAAACAAAACCAGAACCACCACAGGACCCAGCAACCACACTCCCGGGCATACACCCAGAGAAAACCGTCATCCCCAAAGACACATGCACCCCACTGACCCCTGCAGCACCGTCCACGGCAGCCAGGACCTGGAGGCGGCCTCAGTGTCCACCAACAGAGGGATGGACAGAGAAGATGCGGCACAGATACACCACGGAACAGGACTCAGCCACGCAGGGGAGGGGAGCAGCGCCACGTGTGCAGCTGGGGACAGGCGCGGAGACGCCATACAGAAACAGAGAGAAAAGCAAGCGCCGCAGAGTCGCTTATACGTGGGATCTAGAAAAATGGCATCGGTGATCTTATTCGCGAAAGAAACAGAGACACAGAGGCAGAGAACAAACTCACGGATGCCAAGGAGGGAAATGCGGGTGGGACGAACTGGGAGATGGGAGCTGACACAGACGGCCGCCGAGGACGCAGCCGGCTCTCCACTCAGTTCTCCGCGGCGACCCAGACGGGAAGGAAGTCTAGAGAGGGGATGCAGGCATGATGCTCACACAGCGGGCTGGCACTGCTGCGCACCAGTGCAGAGCAGCTACACGCCCACAAAAATCAAATAAAAATCAATGACCAAAACCATCAAAACCCTTCAAAAAAAGAATGAGAGCCAGACTACAATATCCCATTGAGGAATAGCTTCTAAAATAAAGTGTTTATTTAAAAGATAAAACAAAGGCCATTGTGAGATACCGGTACAGAACCATCACAGGTACAACTTAAAAACAACAAAACCACGAACAATGCCAAGAACCAGGAGGCATTTAGAGCAATTAGAACTCACAGAACCCGAAAGGTGTGTCAACTGATTTTGTCAGGAAAACCACATGATAATATTTACTGAAGCGGGATATACACATATTCTATGCATAGCAATTCAACTTCCGATACCATTTTAAAGTACAGAAAATACAGTTTTGGGAATATACCTAAGCCAGAGAAGGCCTTGAAAGAACCTGTAAATCTCTTCCAACAAACCACCAAAAACTCCAAAGACAAACACATCCTTTAAACCCCTATTACATCAAGAATTCTATTAGCTCCAATACGAAAACCTCCAAATAATTCTATTCGTATTTAATATAATCTATTAGCACGGATTAATAGAAATAAAAGCCTAAGCAACTCACTGCATTTCCTCCAAGAACAAACATTAAACCATTTTAACTATTAGAAAAATTACATCTACTTATGCCCACAGGATATCAGAGCTTAGAAGGAAGATAAAAAATCACAAGTAGCAGGGAACCATATGGAGAGAGTCACAGAGCTTGTGATTCCAGTGGTCGCTGCAAACGAGGTCACTTAGCCCTCCGTGGCCACACTAATTGGTCAAAAGCAACAGACACCTCATCAGCAACCTCCATCACAACAGGCTGCCCCAGCCTGGGCACTCTCAGTTTAGAATGCAGACACCTGCTGCCCATCAGTCTCTCACGAGACAGCGCGCGTGCCAGACACACTGTGCAACTCGGCTTGCTCCTCATCTTTCCCATTTATAAACAGAGTCCTCAGAGCACAAGCACACACGAGTGCAGCGTGTGTGCACACACGGCTATCTATAGCAAAAAAACAAATTCTCAGAGAGAGGTGTTTGGAAGGCCACATCTTGTGCTATTAATACTCACATACTGCAGTATTACATAACAATTTTTTTCCAATTCTGTTATGCTAATATGCAAATAGAGGAACTCAACCATAGCTAGAAGCTAAATGTACTGATCAGTATGGCCTTGTGTATCTCTAACTACAAAAAAATATTACATGATCTCTTTCCGCTCTAAAAATCCCATGAACCTACATTATTAATCACTTTTAAATCCAGCTGCTCAGTTTCTGGGGTGGTAATATCCGCTATTCCCAAATCCGTATATTCACTGTACCCCAAGAAGATGCCTGAATACTGAATTCACAGCAAGGAAGGTGCTAAAGGCATATTCTGTAATTTTATAATTACCTGACAATCCCAAAACAATAGTAGGGATAGATGGCACCAGAAAAAAAAACTCACCTAAAAACAGTTACTATTATCTGCTTTACCTTCCAGGACCCTAAAAAGTGTAACTCAATTTTGTAAAAGAAAAAAAAAAAGGAAATGATCCCCTTCTGCGAAGCTTTGAAATCCATCAAAGGAGAGAGAACAAAACTCTGGTTTGCAGACCTTACATAAGCCTGTGGGGTGGAGGACTGGACTATGGCTACAGCCTTTTATTGGCTAGTCCACGCCGGCTTCATCTCAAGATCCAGCTACAAGAGGTCCAGCTTTTTTAATTAAAAATCAGCCGTATATTTTAGGACTGGTAGAACTGACTCTGATTGAGGAACCCGAACAGCTTGGACAGGAAAACAAGGGAAAAGTCAGGTCTACAGTAGAGAAGATGAAGGCGAAAGGGTGAAAGGCAGGCAGTGTGGGCTTCCAAGTCCATCGCAACGGTCTGGGCGTTGGCTCAGCCCTGTGGGCTTTGTCATCTTGCCTGGAAACCCTCACAACTTGAGGAACAGGCTTCCTGGTGCATAAGAAGGGCCAACAACCGCTCCCCACACCATGAGGGGCGACTCGTGTGAGACAAGTGAGTGTCCTGGTGCCTCATCCTCGCCAGTCCTAGAGTTGCAGTAAAAGGTCGAAAGGCAGGTAGAAATGAAATGAAAAGGCAGATGCTCACGTCATGTCAGCAGCCCGCGGCACGCTATGCTGAGGGAGTCAAGGTCCCACCTGTGCAGCTCTGCCGGCCAGTACGCTGTATTCTTTCTGCCTTTTCTTTTTTATTATTAGTGCTAAACAGCAAGCACTTCCAATGAATATCTTTGAACAGTACAATAACAATGGCGATGAAAGTTTCAGTAATTTAGTTCTTCAACAAAAACCAAAAATATCAACGAAACCAAATACCAAAAACTGTATTTAAATGCCTTAACAAACGGTAAAGCTCTCCCGCCATGCTTTTTAAACTCTGTGAGCAGATCATAAGTCCAAAGAAAATTTCAAAGATCTGTTCTTATTTCAGGGGCACAAAAGGAACAGATCATTTATATTAACATCCTACAGAACAGTTTTGGAACCAACCAAATTCCTGGATCCAACTTAAATGAAGGTACTTCCATTCCATTCGCTTATCTCCAAAATTATGTATATGAAATACATTTCTTCTTTGATACACAGCCCACGGACTTTTATATTCCGATCGAAATCAGCTGGAGCTACATCTAAACAACCTCTTCATCAAACCCCCAAGGTAAGTCACGTCATTCGTGCCCACTTATTCACCCCTGCACACGTTCGCTGAAAAATATATACTTAAATACAGGGTGTCCACAAGACATTAAACTAAGTGTCTTCATAAGCTCAAGGTGAATAAGGTGAGGTGACCCATACATTAAGCATCCGCATACAGGCAGAGAGCAGATGGGAGGCAGAGAAAGAAACAGTCCAGCTAGAGTGACGGGTGACTGAGCCAAGCCCTAGGGCAGAACTAGAGCTGAGAAGAGAGAGGCCAGGGCAGGCTAGGTTCAGGCACAGAGCGCCATTTCCTGGGGCTTTAACACAGGCTGTTGCAAAGGGCTCCTGAGCAGCAGATAAGCAGGGCGGCCACCTTGTTTATCATCCAAGCTGGGACCCCTTTGAGAGCGGAAGGAGGCACTCTTAACAATTTCGTCAGGACAAAAGGTGAAAAATCCAGACTGTCCCAGGCAAACCAAGACACGTGGGTGCTTGGCTCGATAAAACTACTGCCCAGCGCCCTCCGACGTTTGAAGTGGAGCTATTTAGGTATGTGCTCCGTTATAACGATGTATCCAGATTTCCAAAGGCACCGAAACAAAAGTCACTCATGAAGCATCTTGAGGATAAGTCTGTGAAGTTTATTGGGGTACATTCTTTCTATCTCAAAATATAAAGCTTTCAAAATGGAGATGGCAGTGTTAGCGATCTCCATTTCAAAGGAAGCCAAATGAGTTTGCACATCTCAGGATCAACTCTAAGCAACAGAAACTAAAAATCAGAAAAACAAACATATGGAGGGACTGCTTATTGAGTGTGTATTACTGGCCACATGCTGCTCTGAATATTTCATGTACATCATCTCATTTAATCTCCATGACAACAGTTCGGGGGGTGGGATTTCTTTATCTATTTTAGAGACGGATTAAGTAGACACACAGACTTAAATATCTTGCCCAAGGCCAACAGGAAGAAGAGAGGGAGCCAGAATCTGATCTAAGCACCAGACTTCACACCCTCTAGTTTCCCGCCAGTATTCTGCCCCCCAAATAATCTGGACATGCAACGTGTCCTGAGGGCAGGTCAAGACCCTCGGGATACAGGCATACCTTGGAGATATTGTGAGTTTGTTCCAGACCACCTCAATAAAGTGAATATCACAATAAAGAGAGTTACAGGAATCTTTTGGTTCCCAGTGGATACANCATGGACTGTAGCCCACCATGCTTCTCTGTCCATGGGATTTCCCAGGCAAGAATCATGGAGTGGGTTGCCATTTTCTTCTCCAGAATATACTGCATACATACTTATAATAAATAAAGCAGAAGTATAGGAGATCAGCCCTGGGATTTTTTTGGAAGGAATGATGCTAAAGCTGAAACTCCAGTACTTTGGCCACCTCATGTGAAGAATTGACTCATTGGAAAAGACTCTGATGCTAGGAGGGATTGGGGGCAGGAGGAGAAAGGGATGACAGAGGATGAGATGGCTGGATGGCATCACTGACTCGATGGACGTGAGTCTGAGTGAACTCCGGGAGTTGGTGATGGACAGGGAGGCCTGGCGTGCTGCGATTCATGGAGTCTCAAAGAGTTGGACATGACTGAGCGACTGAACTGAATTCAACTGATAGATACAGTATGCTGGAATATAAGAGGAGGTCAACATTTCTTCTTGTTATGATAATCAAAGAGATTCCTGGGAAGAAAAGATAGTGAGATGAAAATTGGATTTGTAAAATAGAAGGGAAGAGGGATGCAAAGAGCAAAAGGACAAAAGTTTTAAAGGCTTAGTTGTGTGCTTCAGGACACAAAGGCAGTCATTTGATGTCAGAAAGTGTTGTGTTTTGAGAGATGTATGTGCAGGTTGGAAAGGTTTCTCAGTACAAACTGTAGAAAGAAAAGGATGATGACAATGGAATTGTCCTCATTGACAACATGAGAGATATAAGGGAAGCCACAAAGGTTGTGATTGGAGAGTCTGAGGACAATTGCTGTCTCTTATACACATCTCCATTCACCTTTTTTTTTTTTAACTTCCAAATATATAAAGAGATTGGTTCTTTAAACAAATGAATTATTGGCTTTTAAAAAAAGTACTACAGAGGACTAATTGCATATTTAGTTCAAAATATTTTTGCAAAATTTATATTTGCAAGTTAAAAAAAAAGGTGAGTGGACTTGAGACAGTAATGAATCACAAAGATCTGATTCAAGGGAAATTTTAGAAGGTATTTATACTATAAAGATGAAAAACTAAGGCCACAAGAGGTCAAGTGTCTTCCTCTAGGTATTCTGACAGGGAAGAGCAAGATTTAGTAGCAAGATCACTGGCTTGGAAATTAGAAAGTTCTAGTTTTATTTCTAGCTATGCCAAACATTTTTTATACCTCAATTTCTAATCTCTTTCACAAGAAAGATGGGTTGTATAACCTTCAAGTTCCCTTCTAATTTAAGTCAAATATATGAAGTTAACGTTACACTAGAATTCCAAAGAGTAGTTAATGACTGTATTTCTGAGGGCTAAAAGGATCAATGTAAAGTGGAGAGCAATCAGAATTAAACTTGGGCATTGGCAGGGCTAGGCAAACCAAAAGCAGCCAACTTGGGGAAGGCAATTAGATAAGATGCATATGGTTGATACAATAACGCATGTGAGAGAGAGAAGAAGTCAAGTCCTGGCCGTCCGGGCAGGTGAGCATATATAGGGTCCAGTGGATAAGAAGTTCGGAGGCCAGTGAAACAAGAGAGCACAGAATAGGAATCTGGGTTTCAAGAAGTCTGCATATCCTCAGTGGGCATATTTCAGTAACTAAGCCTGCTAAGTTGATACTAAGCCTAGAGCTTTGAGCCCAAAGTCAGGAGTATTCTCAAAGGATGAACACTCCTAAAATTGCAGAGGGCATGTCTTCTTAGAGGCCAGAAGGAAGTGGGTTGGGAAACAAGAAAGATTCTGATGTGACCGTGCTCTTCTGTATAAAATGTACTATAATGTATATTTAATATCCATATTTAATATAGTTAATATTTTAAATTTATATAATATATGCATTATTATGTGCCTTACCTTGACATCTCATTAGAAAAGTTCTGAATCACTGAATAATAAGTGGGGATGAAAAATAGATGAAGCAGAGAGACAACTAAACTTCTCTGAATATAAAGGGCATACAAGATGGTGATGATAGAATTCTATAGTTACAGGGGATCTGAAAAACAGGACAAAAGGAGCCAGTACTCCCAGAAGGCATGTTTGAAGAGGGTTTTTCTGAGAGGAACTTAAAACAGCTGGAAAATACAACACTTATAAAAAGATTTAGTAAAATATCCATTTCTGATTAATGAAGTATTGGTGCCTGGGGAACTGGGCAAAAATAAATGCTGTCCTTATGTGTCAAGTCCCACTTAGTCTCTGAAAATACTCCTAACTCCTAGAAGAGTGGTTCTCAAGTGGTGTTTATAAACAGTAGAATCTTTGGGGAAACTTACATGTTACAAATATCTCCCACCAAACTGCACACATCCACATATGTACATGTACAAAGACACCCCATATGCTGACAGAGGTAAAATGTAAAGATCCTGGCATCCCCTTTATTCTTAAAAAAACAAAACAAAACAAAAAACTAATCTAAAAGCTGCTTTCATGTTTGTCTCTGCTTCATAGCAATAAACATGTTTTAATATGTTCATCATAAGTTTCTTTCATTTACTCATTGCATAAAGCAAAGTTAAACAAGCAGGATAATATATAGCCTTATGGTGCTCCTTTCCCAATTTTGAAACAGTCCATTGTTCCATGTTCCATTCCAACTGTTGCTTCTTGACCTGCATACAGGTTTCTCAGGAGACAGGTAAGGTGTTCTGGTACTCTCCTCTCTTTAAGAATTTTCCACAATATGCTGTGATCCATACAGCCAAAGGCTTTGGTGTAGTTACTGAAGCACAAATAGATATTTTTCTGGAACTCCCTTGCTTTCTCCATATTCCAATGAATGTTTGCAATTGATTTCTGGTTCCTCTGCCTTTTATAAATTCAGTTTGTACACCTTCAAGTTCTCAGTTCACCTACTACTGAAGCCTAGGTTGAAGGATTTTGAGCATTTCCCTACTAGCATGTGAAATTAACACACTATATGGTAGTCTGAACATTCTTTGACATTGCCCTTCTTTGGAATTGAAATGAAAATTGATCTTTTCCAGTCCTGTGGCCACTGCTGTTTTCCAAATTTACTGTCCTATTAAGTGCAGCACTTTAACAGTATCATCTTTTAGGATTTGAAATAGCTAAGCTGGAATTCCATCACCTCCAGCAGCTTTGTTTTTCAGTAATGTTTCCTAAGGCCTACCTGACTTGACATTCCAGGATATCTGGCTCTATTTACATGAGTGACCATACTATCATGGTTATCCAGGTCACTGAGATCTTTTTGGGGGAATAGTTCTTCTGTGTATTCTTGCCTTCTTCTTAATCTTTTCTGCTTCTGTTAAGTCCTTACCATTTCTGTTTTTTATGTCCATCCTTGCATGAAATATTCCCTTGACATCTTAATTTTTCTTGAAGAGATCTCTAGTCTTTTTCTATTCTATAGTTTTCCTCTATTTCTTTGTGTTGTTCATTTAAGAAGGCTTTTTTATCTCTCCTTGCTATTCTCTGGAACTCTGCTTTCAGTTGAGCATATCTTTCCCTTTTCCCCTTGCCTTTCACTTTTGTTCTTTCCTCACAAGCTAGAATCAAGATTTCCAGGAGAAATAACAACCCCAGATATCCAGATGATACCACTTTAATGGCAGAAATTGAAGAGGAACTAAAGAGCCTCTTGATGAGGCTGAAAGAAGAGAGTGAAAAAGCTGGCTTGAAATTCAGCATTAAAAAAAAAAAAAGAAGATCCTGGCATCTGGTCCTATCACTTCATGGCAAATAGATGGGGGAAAAAGTAGAAACAGTGACAGATTTTATTTTCTTGGGCTCCAAAATCACTGTAGACAGTGACTGCAACTATGAAATTAAAAGATGCTTGCTCCTTGGAAGGAAAGCTATACCAAACCTAGGGAGCAGACAGCATAGTATAAAGCAAAGACATCACTTTGCTGAAAAAGGTGTGTATAGTCAAAGCTGTGGTTTTTCTAGTAGTCATGTACAGAAATGAGAGTTGGACTGTAAAGAAGGCTGAGTGCTGGAGAACGGATGCTTTTGAATTGCAGTGCTGTTGAAGACTCTTTAGAGTCCCTTGAACTATAAGGAGATCAAATCAATTAATCCTAAAGGAAATCAACCCTGCATATTAATGGAAGGACTAATGCTGAAGGTGAAGCTCCAACACTCTGGTCACCTGATGCAAAGAACTGACCCATGGGAAAAGACCCTGATTCTGGGAAAGATTGAAGGCAAAAGAGAAAGAGGTGGCATGGAATGAGATAGTTAGATAGCATCATTGCTTCACTGGATATGAATTTGAGCAAACTCCAGGAAATAGTGGTGGAAAGATGATCCTGGAGTGCTGCAGCCATGGTGTTGCAAAGACTCCGAGATGACTTAGCAACTAAACAACAACAATAAAGGAAGGTATTTTTTTACATTCTGGAATGGAGTTCAGTTCTGGTAGCAGGTGAAAGGAGACTGGTAATTAAATCTTTCAGGCTTGGACAGGACAGGTTCCATCCATGCCCTTCCTGCATGGACTTAGATCTGTGTGCACCTCAGAATCCTCTGGTTCTTGTCCATAGTTATGTTCCAACTGGGAGAGATACAGCTCCCCTTCACAGGAAGCAAATATTTTTCATTTTTCAAAAGGTATCATCTATATTGCAGATAGATAAAGCAGGAGGCTGTAAACTTGACTCACCAGCTGCTCATCAGAAGGAATTTATCTGAAAATGCCCATGAGGAGACACAACACTGCTGAAAACAACAGCTGAAACCAAAGCCTGAAAAGAAAGGGGAAAAACTGGTTAAGCTAGTTTGGACTGTGAAATCATTAGCAACTAGAAACATCATCCTCTTCAGCTGGTCCTCTTCACTCTTCCTCCTGCTTCGTCATCACTGAAGGTGAATGTTAGTCTAAGGAATGTCCTCTCAAGATTGGACATAGAACCTTTAGCAATCCTCCTCTCATCTTAGGGACAATTTCATGCTTTGCTTTCTCCCATCCATACACTCCCATCCCATGTTTTCCCAATGTACAGTCCTCCATTCTGGTAGTCTATGAAAAAGTGAAAGTCACACTGTCATGTCCAACTCTTTGCAATCCCATAGATTATAGCTTGCCAGACTCCTCTGTCCAAGGAATTCTCCAGGCAAGAGTATTGGCTGCCATCTTCTTCTCCAGGGTATCTTCCTGACCCAGGAATTGAACCCAGGTCTCCAGCATTGCAGGAAGATTCTTTTTCAACTGAGCCATTAGGGGAGCCATAAATAAGGCAGGAGGTAGTTTATATCATTTCCCAAAACATACTGTCTCTTTTCTTCCTTGCCTTGTGTCCCCATTGCCACTCTCAATAAATTATAACTTTCCTCTCTTCTGTTGACACATTTCCCGAAAAAATTCTCTCAAATGGAAGACATCCTTCTTGTTACTCTTTTCATATCCTGGTAAAAAATAGAAACTGTTTTCCACTTGGTATATGCTCTTTTTAGATTTTAATATTACCAATATCACTCATCTGCCTCTTCCCTTTGAAATATGTCTTCATATGTGTCACTTTTTATGTCATACTTTCTTATTTTTAGTTTACTCTTATGCAGTTGAGTGGCTGNAATAGAAACTGTTTTCCACTTGGTATATGCTCTTTTTAGATTTTAATATTACCAATATCACTCATCTGCCTCTTCCCTTTGAAATATGTCTTCATATGTGTCACTTTTTATGTCATACTTTCTTATTTTTAGTTTACTCTTATGCAGTTGAGTGGCTGCAATGCACAAAATGCTGTGATTGATACACTGCACTGTTAGTGTTTAGTCGCTAAGTCATGGCTAACTATTTTTCGACCCCATGGACTGTAGCCCACCATGCTTCTCTGTCCATGGGATTTCCCAGGCAAGAATCATGGAGTGGGTTGCCATTTTCTTCTCCAGAATATACTGCATACATACTTATAATAAATAAAGCAGAAGTATAGGAGATCAGC
>SJYV01037292.1:0-19791 GCA_006410875.1 Neotragus pygmaeus | reverse complement strand
TCTGCCCCTGTAACCCTCAGCCAGCACTATGGTTGCAAATCTTTCGAGCACTGAAGTCACAACTCTTTTAGCCAACTCTGTTTAGAGGTTTCTGAAAGACTTCGGGAAGAATTTATTTCTTCTTCAGCCAGATGAAATGTCTTTCTCCTTGTTACCTGTATCAGTCTGCTAGGACGGCCAAAATAAAATACTACAGTCTGGTGAATTAAACACAGCAATTTATTTTTTCACAGTTCTTGGTGCTGGAAGTTCAAGATCAAGGTACCAGCAGGCTTGGTTTTCTCTGAGGCCTATGTCCTTGGCTTGTGGACAGATGCCTTCTCCCTGCATCCTCACCTGGGCTTTCTTCTGTGCACATGCATCCCTGGTGTCTCCGTGTGTGTTAAAATTTCCTCTTCCATTAAGGACACCAATCATACTGGAGTAGAGCCCACTCTAAAGACCTTATTTTAACTTAATCACACCTTTGAAAGCCCATCCCCGAATATAGACTCATTGTGAGGACCTGGGGGTTAAGGCTTCAATGTATAAATTTTGGAGTAGAGATATAATTCAGTCCATAATATAACCTTCATGGATTTGTGGTTCTTAGAGCCCTTGGCCTCGAGTTAGCATCATCTGTATGCTTATTCCATCTCCTCTACAGACTGCACTGTTCCAGAAGACAGAACCAAAATCCAATTCATACGTCTCTTTTTGTCAGTAGCAATAAATGCTCTTTTTCTCAAATCTCAATTTCAGACATACCATGTATGGTGGCTAATTCTATGCATTAATTTGACTGGTCATGGGGATCCCAGACACTTGGTCAAATACGATTCTGGATGTTTCTATGAGGGCCTTTTCAGATGAAACTAACATTTGCATGGGTAGCTGGAATAAAGCAGATAGCCCTCCCCAGTGTCGGGGTGGGCCTCATTCAACTCACTGAAAGCTGGTATCAAACACAAGGGGCTTCCCTGGTTGCTCAGATGGTAAAGAATCTGCCTGCAAGGTAGGAGACCCAGGTTCAATCCCTGGGTTGGGAAGATCCCCTGGAGAAGGAAATGGCCACCCATTACAGTAATCTTGCTTGGAGAATTGCAAGGACAGAGGAGGCTGGTAGGCTAAAGTCCATGGGGTCACAGAGTCAGACCTGACTGCTAATCCTCCTGAGAGTAAGGGAAAGGTCCACCTGCCTGACTGCTTTCCATCTGGGCCTTCAGACTTGAACTTGGACTGGAATTACACCATCAGCTCTCCTGGGACACTAGCTTGTTGATGTAGATCAGATGAGCCAATTTGTTGTGATATGATGTGATATGTTCTATTATTATTCATTATAATATTTTATGATATATATGTGTGTGTCTCCTATTGCTTCTGTTTCTCAGAAGAACTCAAATGAATACACCAAACTGGGACCACCACGGCCTCCCTTCTTCCCACTCACTTGATCTGAGATCATCACTCTTGTGCCTCATTGACCCACCAGGACCCCACCCCATTGCCCCTCCTGTCTTTCACTGTCCATTCCCTCCCTGTGCTCACATTCTTGCTTCCCCACCTTAGAATCCAAGTTCCTCACTATAACGACCCCACTGCACTGGAGTCTCAGTTCTCTCTGCTCACCTTCTCCTGCTGAAACTCCAGCCTTTTTCTTTTTGTGGAAGACATTCAGTGCCTATCTCTACATATTATTAGAAAACATAGCAGGGGGAAAAAAACAAACAACAAAACACTAACTGCCCTGAGCGGTAGCTCTTTAAATTTTTATTCTTAAACCTCAAACAGCCTTTGGAACGTCTCAGTGATCCTACTGGGGCTTCCCCAGTGCCTCAGAGGTAAAGAATTCACCTGCAATGCAGGAGACGATGCAAGAGATGTGGATTAGATCTCTGCATTGGGAAGATCCCCTGGAGGAGGAAACAGCTACCTGGTCCAGTGCTGTTGGCTGGAGAATCCCATAGACAGAGGATCCCGGTGGGCTACAGTCCATAGGGTGGCAAAGAGTCGGACACGACTGAAGTGACTTGGCACACACACACAGCGAT
Organism: Neotragus pygmaeus; assembly: GCA_006410875.1. Classification (NCBI taxonomy): domain Eukaryota; kingdom Metazoa; phylum Chordata; class Mammalia; order Artiodactyla; family Bovidae; genus Neotragus; species Neotragus pygmaeus. The sequence continues at coordinate 17,758 of SJYV01037292.1, read as the reverse complement.
CCTACTGTGTGTCCATAGCTGACTCATGGTCCCCTTCCAAGATACCACTTCATGTTTTTTTCTTCTTCTCCGACACCCCACCCCATCCACAGCTGTTATAGTCTGAATATATGTGTCCTCCACCAAAACCCACATGTTGAAGCCCTGACCTCCAGCATGATAATAGTGAGTGTTTGAAGATGGGACCTTTGGGAGGTAATTGGGGAGATGTGGTGATGATGGTGGGGTCTGTATAATGGGATCGGTGGTGGTTTAGTCGCTAAGTCATGTCTGACTCTTGTGGCCCCATGGACTTTAGCCTGCCAGGCTCCTCTGTCCTTGGGATTTTCCAGGCAAGAATTCTGGAGTGGGTTGCCATCTCCTATAAGAAGAGCCCCTTGTAAGGCGGCTGTCTACAAGCCAGACAGAGAGTCTCACCAGGAACCAAATCAGCTGGTACCTTGATCTTGGACTTTCCAGGCTCTAGAACCTTTGGAACAGAATTGCTCTTGTTTAGGTCACCCAATCTATGATATCTTGTTCTTGCAGCTAGAACAGACTAAGACAATGGCTGATTGTCTTTCTTCATATTTTTTTAACAGCTTTATTGAGATATAATTCACATATCACACAATGCAACCGTTTAAAGTCTAAAATGCAATGGCTTATGTATATTTGTAGAGTTGTGTGATCATCACCATGGTTAATTTTAAAGCACTTCCATCTTTTGGGTTTCTTCCCAAAAGAAACCTCATACCCATTAATGGCCACTTCCCATTTCCTCTCCCACCCACATCTCAGCCCTAGGCAACCACGAATCGAGTTTCTATTGCTATAGATTTACCTGTTCTGGGAGTTTCATGTAAGTGAAGTTATATAACTGGTGGTCTTCAGTGGTAGCTGATTCTTTCACTCAGCACAGTGTTTTCAAGGGTCATTTATGTTGCGGCATGTATCAATACTTCTTTCCTTTTTATTGTTGAAAAACAGTCCCTTATAGATATGTTGTTATTTAGTCACTAAGTTATGCCTGACTCTTGGTGACCACATGGACTGTAGACCACCAGACTCCTCTGTCCATGGGATTTCCCAGGCAAGAACACTGGAATGGGTTGCCATTTCCTACTCCAGGGGATCTTCCCAATCCAGGGATCGAACCTGTGACTCCTGCATTGGCAGGCAGATTGTTTACCGGTGAGCCACCAGGGAAGCCCTATATGGATATACCACATGCTTTTTTTTTTTTTTTTTTTTCCATTTGGCCATTCATTAGTTGATGGACATTTGGGCTCACTTTTTAGCTCTTAAAGGATAATGCTTGAACATTCATGTCCAAGTTTTTGAGTGGATGTGTGTTTTTATTTCTCTTGGGCATATACAAAGAAGTAGGTTTTATTTTGAGAAACTAACATAAGAGCAGTAAGCGGAAAAAAATACTGAATCTTCCTGTCGTGAAAATCAACCAACCTGTTTGCCTTCATCCTGCTACCGTGGAAAACTCTGTTCTGGTTTCATCTAAGGCAGTCCTCTCCAGCTCACACCAGAGTTCTGAGCAATTTCCTACTCAAGGACTTTGCTCCTTCCAGTATCATTGTCTCTCCTACATCACCGCTTTTCTTTCTCTGCTAGACCACTCCCATCAGCACACAGCCGTGCTGGAATAGCTCCCAAATTCAGAAGATCTCTCTTAGACTCCATGTTCACTTCCAGACACACGCCTTTTTCCCTCTTCCCATTCGTATCAAAATCACTCAGGATCTGCTTCTGCAATCTCCACTTCCTTATCGCCTTTCCCCCTCGATGTTACTTGAGTTGAGCTATCTTGTTCTAAGACTCTCATCTTATTCCTTCGACTCTATTTACATTAATCTGCTTTCTGCTCCTTGAATCCACTGAGCTAATTCTCACCCCAGGGCCTCAGCCCTTGCCCTCCACTCTGCCTGGAGTGCTCTTCACACATCTTGTTTCATCACTTTGTCTCTGCTCAAAGGTCACCTCCACAGTGAAACTTTAATGCCTTTCCCGATCAATCTCTCCAAAATAGCTCCCGAGAACCATCACTCTCCCTCCAAGTCCTTACATGGCTTTATTTTTTCTTATTCATTGTTATCTAATTCATTGACATTATCTGTTTACTTGTTCATTAGTGTATCAGTTCATCTCTTTCCCTAGAAGCTCATGAAAGCAAAACCTTTATCTTGTCCATCATGATGTCCTCAGTGCTTAGAAGAGTGCCTCACATCTAATAGATATGCAGTGAAGTATTCATGGAAAGAATGAACATGTGTCTGTGTAGTCCACCTCAGAGCCTGTTGATACCCCACAGTATTTTTATTCGACTGAGAAGGCTACGGGACATGGAAAAGTCAGACCTCCAGGAAAAGTCAGCAGGTCTAGGCTCTAGAACTGGGGTCTAGTTTTTGCTCTGTCATTAACTGTGACCACGGGTGAGACACTCCTGGTGCAAGCCTCTGTTTTCCCATTTGTCCTATGGAGTTGTCAGTTTAGATACCCTCTCTGCTCCCTTCCAGCTTGAATGTCAGTGAATGAAATTGACTTGAACCACTCTAATGGCATTTCAGGATCAACAGAAGGAGAAGCTTGAAGGAAGCGGTTCAGCAACACCCTTCAAGTGACCCCCACATGGTCCTAGCCATTCCGGCACCTGTGGAGGCAACTCTCCTTAATGGGGACGGTGTCTTGAGTGGGCAGCCTGAGTCAGAGTGCCAATGGACCCCGTGGTACTGAGCAAGAATTATAGTGACTCCAGCCCATTTAGATGTAAAGAGCCGCACAGACCCAGCTTTTCTTGCTGGCTTATCCTATTAGCCTTGAAGATCACGAACTGATTCACGTTGTTGCCAAGAAGGCTTCTGTCCTATAAATATGACTCAGAAATGCAGGTCAATCAGCTACGTGTCACATCTTCAGAAAAAAATACAGTGCTCGCTTAGAGTTTAAATTCTGCAATTGCACTCCACATGTCACTTAAATTTATTTGCTATGATATCACCACCAGACTGCTATTAAAATGGGAAGGGATCGTCCGTCAGTGCTATAGGGATCACCTTCAAGAGAAGCCACAGAAAAAAACGACCTGGTTCTCCTCATTAAAACTCTTAAGTCCTGAGCTTCTCCCTGTTCCTGCTGACTTTTCAAGTCCTGCTGCTTGTCAAGGCAGCCTCTCCAAAGGATGGACGTCAGGAGGGCTGTGCTTACAAATGTAGAGAACTCTGTTGTTTACAAAGCCCAAGTTAGCTCATTGTGACATTGGCCCTAACCTTTGATGTGGGATATCCCTGAATCCGGAGGAAATATCTGACCTTGAGTTTCAGTTTTGTTGTCTTCATCACTGTGTGGGCTTGGGAAAGCCGCTTTCTTAACCTGGGGCCTCAGTCTGGCCATCTCTAATATGAAAGCATTCACTGGGTTCCAATTTCACATCCCCAGATCCCCAGAGATAATCTGGAGGTTGACATTGAGACTCAAGAGCTGTTTTCACATCTCAAAACAGCACCTGCATTTGTCCGTGACCAGGCCCCACAGGTTAATTAAAGTGTCAAGCTCCTTCATTTTGGAATGGAATAATATCAGCTCAGGTGGCACTTTCACCTCTCACACATGGTTTAGACGCTTTTACTGACTGCCAGTGATATCGCAGGATAGCCTGGATATTGTTTTATTGCCTACCTGTATCTGATTCAAAGAACGAGGGGAAAGGATCAACTGCTTTACACCTGCAGGCTTACTGTCAACATTCATCAAAGGAGAAGGTGGATGAAGAAAGAGTGTGGGGATTCATTGTTGCTGCTGAAAATGTACCCCCCCCCCAACTCCCTTGATGAACTCATAGATTCTTTTTCCAGCTCTAAATTCTGCAATTCCAACATTTGTATTCATTTGAGAATGTGTTTTTATCCCTTAGGGGAACATACTGGAGAGGATATTGTTGTCTCTTTGCTTTTTAAAATAGCCCCTTTTACAAGAAAGACACCCCCAGGCCAGAGCATAAAGGGAAGGCAATTTATTACAGCCTGTATTACAGACACAGCAGTGTCACGGTCCTGAAAACAAATCAGCATGGCACCAGTTTAAAGAGAGACGTTTCAGATCATGCCCTCAAGTTCAATAGCCATTGACTGTGCTGAGCAAAGACAGATTCCACCAGAGGATGCCTCACTCTTTCCAGACCTGTGGATGGAACCAGGGATTACGTTGACAGTAGGACCCTGGCCTCAGAGACAACTGATGCGATCAAGTCACTGGCTTCCCCAGCCCTCAGTCTCCCCCTCTGTCTGATGAGGGAGTTGAATTACAGTGCATGCTGTGTGCCCCTCGCCAGAGCCCCTCAGCTTCTCCAGAGCCTCCGCTTCCGGCCTGCTCTGAGTGTTAGCTGTTAATGACTCATGGTTGCCTCCTCTCCGGAGAACTGCCTTCAGGTCAAAGAAGCCACTCCGTCTAGAAGGTTGAATCCCAAGCCTTCTCACTCCCCAGAGAGGGGACATCAATAACAGACTGATACGGGGGCACAAAAGTCCAGTCTGGGCCTCAAGCTGGGACCAGCTCTGTGGTATAATTCACATCCCTGAGGCTGCCTGTGGACCAGATGGAAGTTAGACATCAGTGGAAGACACATTCTTGCCTTGCTCCCTCCCCTGACCTGCTCCTCTTCCCTCAGTCCCTTTCTCCTAAGACATCTTCTTCATTACACTTACTGTCTGATAAGCCCTGTCTCAGTCTCTGTTTCCAGGAAACCAGAAGTAAGGCATTAATGCTTAAAAAAAAATCCTTGCAAGTGGCTGATTCTTCACATATTCTCGGTAAGGGATTTCTGGGGTTGGCTGGACTTCNTAGAAGGAACATACCTCAACATGATAAAAGCTATATATGACAAACCCACAGCAAACATTATCCTCAATGGAGAAAGTTCTATTTCTAGTTTGTTGAGATTTTTAAAAAATCTCATGAGGTGGTTTAGTTTTGTTAAATATCTATTCTGAACCTGTGGAGATGGTCACATAATTTTTACCCTTTATTTAGCTAATGTGATGGAAGAGGGGTGAGAAAACTGAAATTCAGCTTCAGGCATGGGCTGTTTTCATAGGGCATCCAGAAGAGATGCTTCCCATTCAGATGAATATACATGGTAGTAAAGAGACAGGAGTTGAAAATAAAAACTTGGGAGTAAGTGTCAGATAAAGGTTTTAAAGCCACGAGAGTGGACAAGACTGATCTGCACAGAATGAGAAATGAGACAAAGACAAAACTCTGAGGAAGGCTGATATGCACAGGGTGAAGAGAATGATGCAAGGAATGAGACAGAGAACACATTTTCAAAAGGCAGGAAGAGAACCAGCCAAATGTGACATGGAAGTCCAGGGAGTAAAGTGCCGCATTCTTCCAACATTCTGAATTCCAAAGAGCTCGTGTACCAATAAACATTAAAACTATACTTTTCTTTTGTACATGTTTCTCCCTAATTTCATGTACAAATTTGAGGAGTTAATAAAACCTTAAACAGCATACATATAATGATGGAAAATAGAGAATAATGTTACACACATTTTTATGTTGCTGTTTGTGTGTTCTATTTCAGGAAACACCTGGAGCAGAGAGTATGAGGTAAAGAACTTCCACCACTTATCTCAGCTGATGAAAGGGTTCAAGAAGAAAATGACCTGCATAAATCACAGACTCAAGGGACGACTGTTTGAATATCCGTGTTATTTAAATAGGACATTCTGGAGACTAGATAAGGAAAAATTGTAGAAAAGTGCCTAAAACTTTTTTTTTTTTTTTTTAACACAGTACATAAGGTGTGATGATTCAGAAGGAATGAGTCATTTAGAAATAATCAGATAATCTGCCTGGAAAACACCGGCACTCTGTAGTGGATGACTCAGTATGGAAACTGATTCCAAGAGAACAATTTAGAGGGATACAAAAACATATACTACAGAGCTACTTGTAGGATAAAAAAAGGAGACCTGGAATATTTTATCTGTTGTGTTCACTTCAGAAATTGTTGAGAAAATAAATTAAGAAATCTCATAGAAAGCAATATTTTTCTGATGCTCAAAGAAATTATATATATGAACATGAAAGAACAATTAATGTTCTAGGTTTAACGCTGATGTCTTGATGAGACTAAAAGTAAAATAAGAACATCTCAGCAGCAGGCCTAATTTGAGCATACAGGAACTAGGAAGTGCTTAAAGACTTACTTTCTTCTTTACTTCAGTGGAGAAGGAGGAAATGTGGCTAAAGGAAAAAGCACCAGGTGGGCAGGCAGGAGTTCCTCGTCCAAGCTTCTACTTCTGCACTGACAAGCTCAGTAAGATGGTCAAGTCAATGCCCTCACTGGGATTCGCCTTCTCTTCTGGAAAAATAGGACAAGAGATGGTTCTGGGGTCTAGGGAACACAAGAAAAGCAAAACATTCTTTCTTGCTTTGAATTACAAAAAAGCAGTATTTTACCTAAAAACTATTTTTTTTTTTTTATATGAGAAGCACAAAAAAGTGGCTATTAATTTTTAAAAATATTTATTTATTAGGCTGTGCTGGGCTTTAGCTGAGGCACACAAGAGCTTTAGTTGTGGCATGTGAACTCTTGGTTGTAGCATGAGGGACCTAGTTCCCTGACCAGGGATCAAACCTGGGCCCCCTGCATTAGGAGTACGGAGTCTCAGCCACTGGACCACCAGGGAAGTCCATGAACTTGCTATTAATTTTTAATGCATGTAATTTGCAAAACTACTGATTTCTGAGTATTGGCTCTAAGTGGCAAATAATGAAGTCAAACTTTGTGCATGCTCACTCACTCAGTCATGTCTGATGTTGCAACCCCATGGACTGTAACCTACCAGCCTCTTCTGCTCAAGTGATTTGCCAGACAAGAATATTGGAGTGGGTTGCCATTTCCTTCTCCAGGGAATCTTTCCGACCCAGGGATCAAACTGGAATCTCCTGCATCTCTTGCATTGGTAGCTGGACTCTTTACCTTTGAGCTACCTGGGAAGTCTGGTGGTTAAACTTTGACCATTTTATAATTTAAAAAATTCTCTATAATACATTCCAAAACATCAACAATAGCTATCTCCATTGCTGGTAGTACTTTAAGTTATTCTGGTTCATATATTTCCCTTTTCTAAGGCTTTTCTTATTTTGGAGCAGATCATATAAAGATAAAATCACATTCTGTAGATGAAAATCATTTGGATGATTTAGAAGAACATATATACAACCCAGTTTAATAAACATCTGATGCTACTACAAGCCAGGTTCTCTTCAAGACAAGTGAACCACAAATTCTATAATTTTGCCTCAAGCGAGCTTACAGTGTAAGTAGGCAGCGAAAAGAATATTTTTTACATCAAGGAAGGCACCCCAGAGAGCAGGACTGCCAAGCCCAGTTTGGAATGGATCAGAAGCAGTGGCTGCTGAAAGAAAGGGAAGATGCCTTGTGGATAAAGAGGGCCAGGCAGGAGGAGGTGGCCTGAGAGATATGAGGAGCTCCTGGGAGTTTGGTGTTATCTCAGTGTCAAGTGTGAAGAGAGGCTTCCAGGTGCTACCACTAAAGGGGTGGGGAAGAGGCAACAGCATCAGAGAATCCCTGAGCGGCTTCATTGGGGATGGGGGGACTCAGTCAGGTTTACACTGTGGGCATATCACTGTGTAGCGCTGCGGAGCACAGAGCTGGGGAGGCAAGACCAAAGCCAGGCAGAGCAGGCAGAAGGGCTCTGCAGAGAGATTTCAGAAGAGAATCAGTGAGGCTGCAAATGAAGGCAGCTCAAAGGCTTATGTGACTACCTGTGATCGCAAATCTATGAGTACAATCTGAACTCAAGTTATCTTTATTTCCCTTTTAAAATTTCTTCCTTTCTTTTTGGTGCTGGGTCTCTGTTGCTGTGTGGACTTTTCTCTAGGTGTGGGGAGCAGGGGCTACTCACTCTTGTGGCTTTTCTTGCTGTGGAGCCTCACGTGTGCTCAGTAGTTGTGGCTCCCAGGCTGTAGAGCACAGGCTCAAAAGTTGTGGTGCACGGGCTTAGTTGCTCCACAGCATGTGGGATCTTTCCTGATTAGGGATTGAACCTGCGTCTCCTGCACTGGTAGGCAGATTCTTGACCACTGAGTCACAAGGGAAATCCATGTTATCTTTAAATCCTGTTCTTTTCTATATCCCTATGCAAGTACAAATTCTGGCCAAAGCTGACAACAGATCCTACATTCAGTTTTATTAGGTAATTATGGATCTTTAAAAAGAAAAAAGGACTATTTATTAATGTATACTAAGTACCCAAATGTTTAGGGTATCACAGAAAACAAGCAAAGCTCCTGACTGTAGGAACTTACAAAATAAATGAGGCAAATAAGAATAAATCAATCCATTCAACTGGGGTATACAGGGGTATACTGGGGGGCACTTCTGGGCCTTGATGGAAATCACATTCTAGTGACAGTTCCTTTTAGAACATAATTTTTACCTCCACCTTTCTTTTCCTGACAAGTTTATTGCAGTACAAGTGAGCAGAGAAGCTCTCCAGAGGCAACTGGGCAATTCTAGGTGATGACCAGGAACCTGGAGTAAAAGAAATAGAAGCCTGAGTCAGGGGAAAACTTGCTTGAATGGGACGATAAGAGACCAGAGAAAAATCCCCAAAGATGGCATGGATGGCAGTAGCTGAGGAGGAGTCTGGAAATGCTTTGAACATGGCTTGGCCTTGACAGATTGAAGTTAAATAACTGCTTATTTCTTAAACAACAGTTTTAATCTTTGTAAAAGTAATGACTGAGAAATAAGACATGACTGCTGGAAAAAAAAAGAGAAAGAGAAAATACAAAGAGGAAAATAAAGATCACACCCAGAGACAGTATCAATATGAAGATTTTCCCTCGTTTTGACTTTCAACACACACATAAACATACACATAAATAGACATGTGGAATTTTGCAAATATTTATCAGTTTTTAAAACAAAAGTGAGACAATTATAGTTTATTATCTGCCTTTTCCACTTAAGATAGGAAAACACTTTTTCATGAAAATGAAAATCAATGGCATACATCCTAGATACAATCTGTGGACATAGCAAATTTACTTGTTCAGCTCTTTACTAAGGCACATTAAAGCTCTATGATAAGAAAGGTGCATAAAGGAAGCAAGCAGCAAGCAAATAATAAAACCGACTTCAGCTGTGGCAGTATTTTCAATATTTTAAAGGTGGAAAGAGGTAAGACATGGAAGCTCATGAGATTTTAGTGTTCCAGACACAAGATGAATAATGTCTGATTCTGGAATTCTTTGTGGATGAAGAATTTCCAAAAGGGAAGCCGGAAAAAAAAGAAAGACTGCAGCCCAACACACACTAAAAATGAAGTAATTTCAAATCTTCACATCTGCGGAACAGATAGAATGTCAAAGACAGCACCCAGACAACCAAAAGCAGTGGGTGGACTGCCAGGGAAAAACCAAGTGCCATTCTGGTGACCATCCATAACCGCGGCTTTCCCAGGAAGTGACACACTGTGCTCTAACACAAAGCACACGGACGCTAGGCCACCTTAAGACTTCATGGACCCTCTTCAGGCCTTGCTTCCTCCAGCGCTTGGCTGGGCTCTGTGAATTACAAACTCGTCAGAGTTCCCTTGGAAGCTGCCAATACTAGCCATTTCCCACTGCAATTAGAATAGCTGTGCTGTTATCTGCTTTACTAGGTTGGCCAAAAAGTTCCTTCCGTTTTTAAATAAAAATAAAAGACACATTTTTCATTTTCACAAAGAACTTCATTGAACAATATATTCACTGTTTTGTTCCACTATCTTTTGCCATTTTTCAGGCAACTTTATAATTCCATCTTCGCAAAACTTTTTCTCTTTTTAAGCAAAGAACTGTTCCAGGTGCTTTTTAGTCTTTTAGAGAATTGAAATTTTTTCATTAAGAGAATTTTTTAAAGACCGAAATAAGTGGAAATCTGAAGTTGCAATATCTGATGAATATGGTGGATGAATCAGAATTTCCCAGTCAAGCTGTAACAGTTTTTGCCTGGTCATCAAAGAAACATGCAATCTTGCTTATCCTGATGAAAGATTATGAGCTTCTATTCACAAATTTTGGACACTTATCATCAACTGCTGCTTTCAGTTGGTCTAACTAGGAGCAGTACCTGCTGGAATTAACCATTTGGTTTTCTGGAAGGAGCTCATAACAGAGGACTCCCTTCCAATCCCACCATATACACAACATCACCTTCTTTGGATAAAGACTGGCCTTTGGTGTGGTTGGTGGTGGTTCATTTCGCTTGCCCCATGATCTCTTCTGTTCCACATTATTGTACAGTATTTACTTTTCATCACCTATCACAATTTGTCTTAAAAAACGGAATGTTTTGGTTATGTTTCAGTAGAGAATCACATGTGTAACTATGGTTAAGAAGTTCTTTTTCGATTAACTTATGCGGAATCCAAAAATCAGAGCAATTTAACATAATCAAGCTGGTGTAAATGACTTTCAAATGTTTACTGATTTGGATATTTTGACTAAGTTGGCTATCTCCCTTAGTGTAGTGTTGATTGTTCTTAATTAATGTCTCAGTTTGATCGCTATCAGCTTCAACTGTTCTACCATAAAGCATCATCCAGCAAAGAATCTCTAGCATGCAACTTTGCAAACTACTTTTGACATGTTCAGGCTTCCCTCATAGCTCAGTTGGTAAAGAATCCACCCGTAATGAGGAGACCCCAGCTCGATTCCTGGGTTGGGAAGATCTGCTGGAGAAGGGATAGGCTACCCACTCCAGTATTCTTTGGCTTTCCTTGTGCTCAGCTGGTAAAGAATCCACCTGCAATGCAGGAGACCTGGGTTCAATCCCTGGGTTGGGAAGATCCCCTGGAGAAGGGAAAGGCTACCCACTCCAGTATTCTGGCCTGGAGAATTCCATGGACTGTATAGTGCATGGGGTCTCAAAGAGTCAGACCCAACTGAGCGACTTTCACTTTGACTTTTCACTTGACATGTTCGATTAGTCACAGCAACTTCTCTATATACTGCAAAAATCTTTCCTTACATCTCAGTTGCGTTTTTACTTTTCTTGAAATAATAAAGCATAATATGCTGAAAATACTGCTTCTTTTCTTCCATTTTCAATATTAAAATGGCTACACAAAAATTCACCTATTTTGGTAAGTTTTCTAAAAAATGTGCGCTGATATGACAGCTATAACAATACAACCTAACAAAATTGTGTTGAGTGAAGTTAAATACACTAAGCCCTACTAATGCCATCTTACACAAAAAAACTGAATGAACTCTTTGGCCAACCCACTATATATTGGATGGATCTCTAAAAAATATATTAAAAAAAAAAAAATAGCTCAAAATTATTTTTAAAAATCATGTGATTAAAAAAATAACATTCACCATTCAGATTGTTAATCACAAAGGTAAAAATATAAATTTATAATGAAGGGATCTGAAAGTCACCACCATAACACCTTAAACTTAGAATCACTAACGGTGAGATAATCAGATAATATGCACCTCCCAATTGGATGCAATATGAAGCCTGAATATCATGCATGGACTTTTCTTGCCAAGAATATTTAGCTTTAATCAAACTTTCAGATTTAACATTCAATTATAGGAAATATAGGCAATAGAGAAATTAAGTTTTAAACCACCATAGGTAAACAGAGAAGTTCATGATATGGCTCATTCTGTAAGACAACTGGCCAGGTCTATTCAATAAGTCAGTATCATAAGGGAAAAAGCACATGTGTGAAGCTTGGTTGGGGGGAAGAGGGCATGATAGAAAGAATATCAACTATAAAGGCTCTGAGGTGGGAACATGTCTCAATATTTCAGCAAGGTGAGAATGCCAGTGTGACTAGACTTTGACTTTCACTGAGTGAGATAGGAAGCTACTAAGGAATTTTAAGCAGAGAAATTACATGGTCTGACTTACTTTTAAAACAAGATCATTTTAGTTGCTATTATGGGAACAGACTACAGGGGACAAGGGTAGAAGTAGGGAGACCAAAAAAGGGGGCCAAATTTGCCTAGAATGTTCCAGGCAAAAGATGATGTTGGCTTGAACCAAGTGACAGTAGAGGAAAGGTGAAAAGTCAGATTCTGGATATATTTTGAAACAAGAGCCAATGGGACACATGTGAGGGCTTTGTGGAAAAGAAAGAGGTCAAGAGTGAACCTAAGGGTTGATTTTTTTTAAACCGTTGTTTGTTTTCCTGGAAGAAGAAAACTGAAATAATTCAGACTGAGAAGACTGCAGAAGAACCGATTCATTGGTGGGAGATGAAGCAGTGGCGGCAAGAGGGTCAGTAGTTCAGTTTTGGCTGTTTCTTTTGAGGTGCCTGCTAGACATTCAGATAAAGAGGTGCAGAATGCTGTCAGAGAATTAAACCTAGACTTCTGGGGAGAGATTTAGGCTGGTATAAATCCGAGACTCAGAGTTAAAAAAGCCTTGAGACTAGATGAGATCACCAAGGGAGGGAATATAGAAAGAAAAGAAACAGGGAGGCCTGGCGTGCTGCGATTCATGGGGTCGCAAAGGGTCAGACACGACTGAGCGACTGAATGGAACTGAACTGATATACCCTATAATAAATCGTATTCTTTAAGATTCTACAGAAATCTATGTTTCTATATAGAAAAAGAATAAGAAAGAAGCAACCAAGGCTAAGCCTAGGTGCTGTTCAATAGAACTGTCTGAGATGATGAAATTATTTTATATATATCTGTGCCATTCATGTGGCTACTGAACACCCGAAATATGGCTAATGCAACTGAATAGTTGAAAATTTAAATTAAGTAGCTACATGAGTTAATGGCTACAGCAGAGTAGTAGCTACAGTACTTAGAGCCTGAGGGAATGAAGCGGAATCAGCAGAGAAGACAGAAAAGAAGCGGTCAGAGAGGGAGGAATTGTGAGACTGCTCTCCATGGGTCTCTCATGTTTCTGTACACATTGCAAGCAAGGCACTGCCTGTCTTGATAATTAGTGATAGATCTGTTATATAATATGACAGTTCCACATGATCTTTTTCAAGAATGTCTGTATAGCAAATGACCTTGAACACCTGATACTGCCTCCCTCTGAAGCAAAGAGAAGGCATGCTAATTGCCCATCATAAAAGATTTGCATTCTCTAAGATCAGGCTTCCCTTCTAATAACACAGCCTACCATGCCAGTAGCTGTAGTTTGCCCCCTTTCACACTGCCTCAGAGTGACTGGGGCTAAGGGAACCAGTACAAAAAGACTCCTACTGTGGCTACTGCTATTGCTGTGTTTATTACAGACAATTTACCTGTCTCTGATCCATAAGTCTTGTGCCTTCTAGCACCATTCATGAAACTTATGGAGCTTCTGTAGTGTAGTGGTTATCACATTCACCTCACACCATTCCATGAACCTGGCAAGCTAAACTGCTGGCTTACAAACAGGGTAAAATCTACGATATTGCACAGTTCTTGACAAATATTTTAAAGTGAATAAGGTATTTCAAGGAGGAGAGAGTGGTTAACTCTGTTCCTGAATGTTAAACCAGGTAAGTATAGAGAGATGTGTTGATGAAATTTGGGAAACAGAAATATGACTGGCTTGAGTTAAAAAAACAAACAAAAAGAATGGGAAGACAGAAACTATTGACAGAATATAGACAACTCTTCCAAGAAGTTTTGCTGTAAAGTTTAACTGAAATAAGGCAATAGTTAGAGAGGAAGTGGAATCAAGGAGAATTATTTTTAAAATTGCTATTTTAAATATGCAATACAAGCATATTTTCATGTATAAGACAATGACTCAGAGAGGGTAAAACTGATATAAGAGAAAGAATTACAAAGCACTTAGGTTAACAGGAAAGAAAGCAGAGTATATGGATACTATGGCAAAGAGTGGGTAGGTATGGTGGTGAAAGCTTTTGAAAGCTCTTTTTCTTCTGTTTCTTTTCTGAACTAGAAGTAAGGTCAACAGTTGAAAGTGAAGAGTAGGGAGGAGATGGTGAAATATGTAAGGAGACTGAAGACATGCAATAATCATCTAGGGGAAATGAAACAGAAAATGACTAGGGAAATCTAGTATGATTGCCAGGCAGCACTATGGGTCCACTTGAGGTTATGGTCATTAATTTGACAAGCGCCCAGCCACATGGTTTTATAGGCACGGAACAGGCAAAGAATTGGATTTATCAGTGCTGTGGATTAGCCAGGCAAGGCTGCTGAAGTGAGAGGGAGGCAAGGACCTGAGGATGTATGCAAGGGAGAGATGATGATGATGATGGACTCCAAGCTTCTATTCTACCTCCAGAAATTGTAACCCATCACTGAGCCCTATAGAACACATGTGTAGACATCAGCAAATTCCCCAGATCTTGGATCTCTTCTCTGACACTTTCTTAAACTTCCTCTACTTTCTTATTTAAATTCAATCTGTATTTTCCCCTGAGGATGCTGCTTTCCCTGTAGCCCTCTTAGATGATGACTCTTTTCCACACCCTTCAAACATGAGGCCTGGTAGGAGCCCTTCTTGTTCTGTGTTGGTTTTCTGCCTGCCCACCCCTTAAATCCCCTGCTCTGAGTCACATACCATTAAACTCTATCACCCACCTGCCTTCCTTATTGCAGGATTTAAGGCTCCCCATAGTCACTCCCTTTTCTTGATTTTAGCTTTTGGCTCACTGTCATTCCAACAGTATTTCTAGTGTATTTCCTATTGATTTTGATAGTCAAATAGATAATACATCTGACATCTTGGCCTCTTCGGTTCTTGACCTTTTCTCTACAATGTTAAACATACTGATCTTGTTCTCTACTCTGTCTCAGCCACTTTCTCCCATGATCTTACCCTAAGCCTTTAGAACATCCAAAAGTATATTTTAAGAGCCACACATCTGAAGGAGTAGCATTTACCCAAAATGTGCTAGTGAGCTGAGAGTTAAGTGGGCTTCCCTGGTGGCTCAGTTGGTAAAGAATCTGCCTGCAATGCAGAAGACCTGGGTTTGATTCTTGGGTTGGGAAGATCTTCTGGAGAATAGAATGGCAATCCACTCCAGTATTCTTGCTTGGAGAATTACAAGGACAGAGGAGCCTGGAGAGCTACAGTCCACAGGACCACAGAATCGAACATGAGTGAAGTGACTTTCACGTTCAGAAATAAGAACATCCTCTCTAGGATTCCACTGGCAAAGTCAGGAAGATGGTCATTCATCAGGCAAAAGACCATCCTCTGCAGGAATTATGCTACCATCATCAGCAGATAATGAGACAGCAAGAAAGAGAACTAGGAATACTTCTTTGAGTACTCTTACTGTGGGCTTGTATTCCTTAGATGCAGGGGAGAGGTATGTGTGAATGCCTGGGAGGGAGAAGCAGAGGCATGCTGCTGTGCTGACTGATCCTTCTTGAACAGGACTTGCAAAGGGAAGATTAGTATTATCACTTCAAAAGTGTTCATATGCTAGGTATTGTGTTGAACACTTAAATGCATTTTCTAATTTATTTTTATGCCAGCACTGAACACAGTGTTATCTCTATTTCACAGATGAGTAAACTGAGGCTAAGTTAAAAAAAAAAACTTGCTCATATTACATACTTAGAAAGTGGAAAAACTGGGCATAATTTTCTCTAACATCAAAGCCCCTCTGTCTTACACTATGGCCATATTAAAGCCAAAGGAAGTGGGATAGACAGTACTTGAGTCCCTGCTATAATTTCAGGTTTCTCAACATATAGGGAAGGAAATATCTCAAATCTCAGCAGGAACAAGAAAGAGAAAAGAAGGCTGGAAGGACAGAAAGATGGAAGGATGGCAAGAAGGAAGGAAGAATGGAAGGAGTGAAAAAGGAAGGATGGACATAAATCTATAGAACACTGAAGTTCTTTGTAGTAACTGGATAAAAAGGACATAAAAGGTTCTTTTTTAATCTTAATTTTGTGTTTCAGAAACCTTGATAATTTAATGAATTTATTAGTGAATGATGAAACTGTGACACATAAAGTAGCCAAACAAAATACCTAAGATACATTAATAGAGTTAAATGTAGACCCTTCAGGACCAATGAATAATGTTAAAGCTACCTATCTGAACTTTAGGTCACAAGTATATTACCAAACTTTATAAGCATAATTAAGACAATGGGCTTGTTCAACAATAAAGCTGAGAAATAAATAAAGGCATATACATACATGGCATCACATCCAGAAGCAGAGCTATACATACAGTATGCCATAAAGTCAAGCACGTAGCTTAATTTTTTTTCTTTAGAACAAGAGACCTATAAGATTAAATCAATGAAGGGAATGAAAAATGCAGAAGACTGTAAACATGAAAGTGCTGCAATCATTAGGGCAAGAAAAAAATTAATGTATTAATAAGTGTGAAATACAAGATTTGATTTGGAGGAAAAGAAATACAAAAGTTTAGTGCAAAGATTCTCTGAATAAAAGAAACTTGGAAGTAATTTCCATTTATTCACAAGGTATTTATTAAGCATTTATAGCACTGCTAAGTTTCTCAGGAACGGAGATGATGGGATTCAGGTGACACTGTGATGGATTAGGGAAGCAGAAGTAGAAATGAGTCAGAAAGCCACTGCAATTTACTCATCCTTATATCCCCAATGTGGAGCCAGTGCACAGCATAAAGCAGGAATTCAGTGTTATTTTCTTAATATATGAATTGTTAGACGCTGCGGAGCACCTCAAATTTCAACTGGGGGAGAGGAACAGACCAAATGGAAATATCTGGAACAGCCCAAATGAAATTTCTACAGGCAAGAAGGAAATGCAGATTATTTTAAGCTGACAATTTTCAGTTTTCACGTGTCTCTCAAAAGAACTCGTTGCTTCTCCATTTCTTTGTTTGTGCCCTGGATGCAGTTTTGATATCTTATTTATTGAGCCAGTTGATCCCCTCTATTTAATCAACCTTAACGTATCTCAGTTGAAATCATACTATAAAAAAGATCACTGGTTCACTTTTGCACAGATTCAGCAAATCTCTGAGCCTGCCCACTGGAAAAGTGCAGGAAGCACTTGTCTATCTTTAAGTCAATTTCAGGCAAAAAGGTTGTGGTCTTTTGGGCTGCAGAGTAGTAACCAACTAAACAAAACAATCCTTGGGGCACAGGTCTGAGCCACCGCCTCTAGTGGGCCTGTGTGACCACAATTTGAGCAGAAAAAATTTTAACAGGTTGTGTTTGGGAGAGTAGGGAGCTGGGAAAGAGGATGCTGAGATCAGAGAGGAAAGCAGAGGTGAGAACCAGGTTCCAGGGGGAGATAACGGGTGTCCAAACAAGAAGGCTAGAAGTGGGTACAGAGGTTGACCACAGAGTCAGAAATCAGAGTAGGAGAGACGAGAATAAACAGTTATTTGCTGTAACAGAACAAGTGAGATTGTTCAGGACTTGCTTTTATTTTCTGGGCATACATATGGTTATGTTAGACTGAGCTGACAAGTCCAAGTCTAGGGCCACCACCAAGCCTGCCTCACCACCTGTCATTCAGCCTGAAGGACATGAGAACCTGAGACACTCTCAAAGTTCTTCATTCAGTTGGCATTTTACATGTGGGACTAAGGGCCCTCTGTTTCCCTGTAGATGAGGTCTAGCAAGGGCTTCAGTTCAGTTCAGTCGCTCAGTCGTGTCCAACTCTTTGCGACCCCAGGAACTGCAGCATGCCAGGCCTCCCTGTCCATCACTAACTCCCAGAGTTCACTCAGACTCACGTCCATCAAGTTAGTGATGCCATCCAGCCATCTCATCCTCTGTCG